>BGPR01048743.1:0-11478 GCA_013235015.1 Araneus ventricosus
TTGTTTCATTATTTCAGAATATGCAACTTCCTCAACATATACTTTCAACAAACTATTAATGGGTCATGACATTAGACGATTACTTGTCAGTTCTACTCTTTGTTTCATTACTTCAGAAAATGCAACTTCCTCAACATATACTTTCAACAGACTATTAATGGGTCATGACATTAGACGATTACTTGTCAGTTCTACTCTTGTTTCATTATTTCAGAATATGCAACTTCCTCAACACATACTTTCAACAGACTATTAATGGGTCATGACATCAGACGATTTCTTGTCAGTTCTACTCTTTGTTATTTAAACATCAGCAGTCTCTTAAATGAGATACACAGAAAAAGATATTTTATTTCATTTAAAATCTGAAACTAAATTTCATAGATCCTACCATAAGTTCATTTTAATTTGAAACTTTTTTCGTTGTTGTCTTTACTTCTTGGAAATCTAAATAATAGGGAGTTCTTTCTTCCACTCTATTCCTTTTATGTTGTTCAAAAATTTTATTGAGAAGACAAATATTTAGGTGCACTGGTCACGTTCATCCTTCAAATATTCAGAGAATAGTCACGCTTCCTATCTGAAATTTAAAAATTGAAGACGCTTGAGACATTCGTTTCGTCATTGTTTATACAACGAATGAAGAGCGAATAGGCTGTCAAAGCTAAAAACAAAATAACGCATCTGTTTTTGCCTTCTTTTATCATTTCAAAAAGCTTTCATAAGCACGGTTGGTGTATTTTTGTTGCTTGGTTTATTTCCATTCTGACACATCTGGCAACGATGTAATTTCAGAAATCTGCCTGTTTTCATTCTTATAGTTGTTGTTTTCAGGATCTTGCTTCATTACCTAAAATTTCCGACAATCTTATTTAAAAAATAAATCATAAAATAGAACTAAAATTTAGGACTAAATTTTCGAGGTAAATAATTTTTCAAGCAATGCGAGTTTTACATGAGCAAAAATTCTGTTCAGTCAAGAATTCTTATTTTCCAACATTATAACTCTGTGAGGGGCATTTATTTAATTTTTCGTGATTATATTCACTACTATTCCAGCAGCGCTACTCAGGAAAAGATTTTTGTTACTTTCTTGCCTGTTGGAAAAAATTGTTGAAGCGATATTGAATGATTTATGTAGTAGTACCATACATTGAAAGCCAGATCTATCATATCAATTACAAATTTACCATATAGTGTCGATCAGTTTATCACTACATTAGTATTTTCTACAGGGAATGCTCTTCCAACTGTAATTTTGCTAATATAAAAAAACTACTTTTTCTTTTAGTTCATGGTTTTTGTCTTAACTCTTACTAGGGTGTAAACCTTAGCATGTAATAGGAATTGTTTGATTTGTATTTAATTAGAAAAATAACATTATCAAAATGGGTCTATTTAGTATAAAATTCAATCTGTATTCGAAAAAGCCCAGGTAAGCCACATGAAGCAGTTAAAATGAAAAAAATTGATTGCTAAAATTTTACAGAAATTTGAAAAATTTTGTTAGACACACACATAAAGAGTGAGGCAATCTCAGTTCGGAGGTTCTGATTTCGTATCTCATCAAATGGGAGAGTTTAAATAATATAATTCATGTGCCAAATAGGAACCCTTAAAATTAATTCTCAGAACAATGGAAGTAACAAGTTAAATAAAATGTTTCCTCTTTCTGATTATTAGTTCATTAAGCTTCATATAAAAGAAACATTCTGAAAATGAATATTATGTTCTTTTCTTTCTGAAGTCTAAACAATTCTTGTATTCCTGATGTCGTTCCGATGATTATTTTATTTAAGTTTATTAATTTTGCTCATAATGGGAACACACATATGAGATTCTCTCTCTCTCTGAAATTATACCCAATTTATTCAGACTCCAGCATCATTCTAAAATATATGAGGAAAGTATTTAGAACAAGTTTAAATTCAGTTTTAAAAATGTATTCTTGCTTTTGTTGATCGATAAGAAAATAATAAAATATCGATATAGATTTCAGAGAGTAAGAGAAACTATTTTCAAAAGCTAAAATCAAAGAAACAGTCTTATTTAAAGATAATGACTATAGCTTGCTGACTTTTAATCATAGTTCAATTTTAAAAATATTTTATTCAGAAAACTTTTATTAATTTTCAACTTAAAATTCAAGCAAATATTTTTCAATAAAGGAAACTGAAATTCTACCACAGAGAACTGGCAATTATCAGAATCGTTCATTTTTCTTTTCATGACCATTTTAATATTTTTAACTGCCCCGTAACTTTATTTTCTTGTTTTAGAAGTCTTGATTGATATGTGTTTTCGGAAATATATATATATGTCTGTATAATTCTCCTAAATATTTTTCTAACCCTTTTATTGAATTCTATTTTTAATGCAATTAATCTGATGATTTTTTTCAATTTCTACTCTTATGGATTTTTTTTAATTTTCTTATTAATCTGAAAATCAACTATTTCAAATTTGTAATAAGTTTTAAGCTAGAATTTTTAGAGGACTTTTATTCAAAATCTTGAAATATTTGTCCTCAAGAGATCACGCCAAAAAACTTTATAACATTTCTTGCACTGCCTCTTTTCATTCGAAGAGTTATTCGTCCATTAATTTTACAACCAATTTTATTACTGCTGAATATATTTTTTTAACGGTTTTACTGTCCTGAACGTTTAATTTATTATATTATTCATTTTTTCCGTTCTTTGAGAATTTCGTTATTAATTATGATACTTACGTTTTATAGTCTAATATAGAGATACTTTGATTTTTGCTTATCTATCGAAGTATCTTTAAAGATCAAAAAGCTAATGATTATAAATAATATATCAAATACAATGCTTATAAAAATAAATATATATAATGCTTTTATAAATTATAATATAATATATAATAGAAATATGATTTTTTGTGTTTCTCCTGTATAATGTTACTACTTAAAGTACTGGTACAAAAATCTATTTAATTTCCCTATATTATTTCCTTCACATAGCCCGTAAGATTTATCGTTATAAGGTACATTCATCTAATATGCATTCAAATATCAAAATATAATGATATTTATGTTTTAGAGTCTAATACAGAGGTTCTTTATCGTGATAAGGTACATTCATCTAAAAATATTAAAATATAGTGATATTTATGTTTAAGAGTCTATCTTGTATAGCATGTAAAATATTTCTATGGATCAAAAATTCAATGCTTATAAATTTTCTCTTGTACAATTTTAATATTTAAAGTATTGGTATTAAGATTTATTTAATTTCTTTATATTTTTCCTTCATACACTTTGAAATCTGTAATATTGATCAAGATAAGAGACCATAATCTAAAAATATTAAAACAATCACAGTCTTTTTATTCCCTCTTAATGAAAATACCTGTTTTTCTCTTAAACATTAATATGAAGTAAAAATAAAGATAACTCGTTTTCACTTACCAATCATGAATAGCTATTTATTTCTGAATTTCCTCACATTAATCAGAGTAATTGTTCGATTAACTTTATTATTGTTCCTTAAGAAACCATAATCAAATGCACAACTTAAACACTAATTAATCTCTAGATGCTAATTTTATGCTGAGGTATTATCAAAGAAATAAATAATTAATAACTTCGGTTTGAATATGTTCATATCTTCCTCAATTCTTAAAGAAACTCAAACGTTTAAAGGTATGAAATTATTTAATATGCTTATTTGAATATATATTAGTTTTAAAAGCATTGAAAATCTCATTTTTATTGCATTTAATTACAAAAATTCACAACTTGGATTCTCAAAATGTGGATAGTTATTAAAATTAAGCCTCTAGAACATCTTCATACAGATAGCGAATTAAGTATTAAAAATGTCTTACTTTACATATTAACCCACCGCTGGCATCCTGAGACTGTTCCCTATTTATCGTACTTTTTTTACTGATAGAACCTCCAATAAACAAATGAAAATTCAATAACGTTTAATGGCATATCTTATGTTTACTTAATCCCTTGATGAATGATCATCTTTCAACTACCAACGCTCATAATTAAATGATGCGTTAGGTATTGAGATGTTTGATTATCATAAGCTAATTTCATTATTATGCGCAATTCAGATCATTAACGCTTACATCAAAGCTCTTAATTGAATTTTCGGAGCTCAGTCGGAAATATTATGCCTTACTAATTCTACTGCTAACAATGAAAGTGAGAGCATATTGTCTGACAAAAGTTAATAGACTGTTTTCCATCCCTGAATTATTTAAAGCACTTCTTATTTAATATGTAATCCAGTTATTCTAACAACGAGTTCAAAAAAGCAGCTTTTCGCTATTAAAACAAGCAATTATCTCATTTATCTTCTTACGATGGAATACTGAAGACATAAACATACATACAGCCATAGGTAACTAATTTAATTATTGAAAGTATAACTAATAGGGGTTATTTCTTGCAATTAGAATTTTCGCCATTTCTCTTGAAATAGTTACTGAATAAAAATAAACGTTATTAATGAATTGTTTTCTGGATTTCTCAGATTTTTACGTTTTATTGCATTGCATTCATAATGAAAATAAGGATAACGTAGATAATTATAATAGAATATCACGGAAATAGTTTGATCCTGATCGTGTGTTTATTTTGGACTTAATATTTTAGAATTAAAAATGTCTTTCTTAACCGAAGATAAATCCTCCATATCAAGAGGAAAGCTACCATGGGATAAATAAACAAGACCCAAACTCAAAAAAATAAATATTATAGAAATTTATGTTTATTTCAAGAAGTGCAGTATATTATGCAGGGTAAAATTTGTTTTCCTAAAACTTCCTGACACACGTTTCATATTCCTCTGGATACAATTCTTCTTTCTACTTTAAGAACTCTAACCTTTGAAGTAAGAACTATTAAACTTTTAGAGTGAATACTTTCAAACTGACTGATGTCGATGTTAATAACTCTAGATTTTACGGATGATTTGAAATACTTACTATGCAATTTTTTTTTCAAATCTGGCTGGAAGATATTTGTTAATTTTAGACCCATCAATTTAAACGAATTTTTCTTTCTAACTGAAATCATCCTGTACAGCGGTTACCTTCATACCAATGTGATTAGGTATCAGTTTTTCATTTAATTTAGTTTAGTTATTTTAACGTCCCGTTCTGAAGCAACACGAAGGCTAGTTTGAGACTAATCTCGTAATTTTGAACCACGGTTAGATGACGAGAATGACACCTGAGCTGGCGACCCCTCTTCAAACTTCCGCACCACACCAGCTGGTGGACGTTTGACCCCTAAGCATGGTTTTACATGTAACAGGCCAAATACATAAGGATATTCAGTGGAATTGGGTTTAGGGCCTGGAGTCCTCTGGCTCCGAGGCCTACACCTTACCACTAGGCCGCCGCGGACATTTTTTCATTTATCAAAAAAGCAAATTTTCTTTCCAGACATCAAAACTTTAAACCGCTTATTTATAATTCAATTTTAATGGTAAAAATGATTTTACCCGCTTGTTTCTGACAACGGCTTTTACTAATAATTATGACCCTCAATATAATTAAATATATAACCATAGAGAAATTTCCCCTCACTGCATTGGCATCTGTGGTGAACTGAAGGATCCGGTCTCCGGGAATAACAAATTCGGGCTCCATGGTGGACGCATAATAGCCTCCATTATTAGCAGCACTTTCGATGTTCCCTCAAACAGAGATACAACACGTCATCCGGAATGAGCCAATATGAGCAACACCAACATTATTGCCACCTCCTGTCAAGCCAAAACTTGCTTAGTGATATGGCACCCTCACATCCCGATATATGAGTTGTTCCGGAGGAATTAGCTAAGTATATATATAAGACATAAAGAGCCACCTCTGTCCTAAATTCCATTCGGGATTTGTTGAAGAAGTTCGCCACACAGCACAGTCGGGACAAAGATCGAAGTCCTAACATCCACCACCGACCACGGCTAATCCTTCCCTAAGGAGTTACTTAAAGTCTTCGGAGTACAGCTAACTCGATTCAACACCATTTATGTACCCGCAGAGGAGACCATCTTCCCGCGTATTCAATAGCACGGGGCAGCGAAGTTCTGCCCATGGTGGGATTAATTAAGAATAGAAAGAATGATTTAATATCATGCCAGAGAATTGAAAGGGCAAATCAGGTGTATAGAAACAAAAAAAAATCGCATACAAACTTAGTCACAAACGTCTTCAGAAAGCGTTAGATATTTCTTAAGAAAATACAAAGTGCAATTATGACTGCAAAAAGCAACCAATAAAATTTTGTTATACTTTATTTCCGCACAAATTACACCTGCAAATTAATAATACTAGAACATGGGGGCGACAGTTTTGTCAAAACCATTGACACACACATGGTGCCCATACTGCAATGAATAACCTGATCAAAATTTCCAGGCATATAGGATGTTATTCTATTTATTATGTCGCATGCATAAGATACCTATTTAGTCAGTTCGCAGCCAGTGAATCGTCGCAAGTTACTTGTGAGTAATGCGTGGAATCCACGGCTCGACTTATTTTCCTAACTTAATAAAGCTCTCTAACACAATTTTGAATAGCATTTGCGACTCGAACTTTCTATAGAAATTTTATTTTTAACCACACTGTATTTATTAATATTTTTACTAACATTCAATGTCACTTTCCTAGAGTGTTGGTCTTGTAGTGGGAAACAGATATTTACAGAGGTTCTTACTAGATATCCAGGGCAGATGAAGCTAATGCCACACGACCTTGGCGACCATTTGGCGACTTTGTGAAAAATTTTGGATGTTTTAGAGACAAAATGAAGGTCCTCGAATATGCGGGAATTTGGGTCCTATCTCTCATAGGAGCCAGAGATTTCCTAGTGACATCGTGCCCTGTTGGAAAGACACGCGGAGTTACTGAAACGAGGGAATGTCTTTGGAGTTTTGTCCATAGTGCGAGCTGGTAAGCTGTTAGACGCCGAGCGGTACTGAAAGTGCTGTTACTGTTATTATTAGTTTGTGTTGCTAGTTTCTACAAGTGTTGATTTTTTTTCTTGCGCTTCGTGTCTTCCGAAATATTTGTAAATAAAGCGTATTTCTCGATTGTTAGACTTTTTCAGATTACACTCACCTGACGATTTTCGTAACGTTTTATTATATACTGTGAAATTATATAATAAACATTCAGCTTCAGATCATGGATTAGTGATTCGTTTCCTTAACAGGTTTGAGATGAATAATTGGGGTATGTATATAATGCCAATCACCGTCATTTAAACTTTTTTACGTTGGTGCTAATGTCTTGAAGAAAACGTTTTCTACTCAGACTTGTCTTTATCATTGAAATCTGTTCAGAATTAAGAAAACTCTCTTCAATACCATCCCGCAAACATGTACGCAAATACAGCTTATAAATGAACTGCTCATCAAGCAATTGAAGCAAAGTTATAATAGCTGAAGTTGAATTATTAATATTTGAAAAGAAAATAACATAATACTAAACAAAAGAAAATATCATTATATTTAATCAAATATAATCATCATTTTATGATTATAATTGATTCAATTTATTATTGTTAATTGATTAATTTATTATATTTGATTGATCAAAACAAAATATAATCAACATTATGCTATCAATTTCATGTTAATTTATATTTTAAATTAATCTAAATGAAAAGGTTGAACAACACAAAAATATAAAGAAACCATTAAGAAAAACATAATGCGACTGACAAAACAAGAAAACTCAAACGAAGAAAGCCGATGTCCTATTCAAAACCTCAACACCCAATGTCTAAAAGGAAACCCCACATGCATCGTTGCATGTGGTTTCCACTGACTGCTCCACTACAATATTTGGAACAAATTGGAGTACAGTGGGTGCATATCCGGAAGCAATGGTCCGCCAAACAGCTGCGACTAGTAGTGAAACAAAAAATAGTGTTGCTTTTTGACAGAGCTTTGAATGCATCTACGCTTGGAGCCCGTATTATTTTATTCACAACAAAGATTCTTACATAGAGGAATTAATGGTATACCCGCTGGGAATTGTTTAATGAAAAAAATACTGTTTCACTATTAATCTGTTCTAGATAATTTAATTATCTCCTTCTTCCTATCTAATACAAAATTCGTGTATAGAGACAGCATAACAATCTTCTAAAAAGTCAAAGGAAAAATATTATACGGATTTTTAATTACACCGGTACACAAATGCTAAGGAACCTTTTTTAAGATGCGAAAAATTTGGACTTAATACTTAATAGGAATAAAATGGTTCTCAATCAGTTTCGGAGAATCGTTGAACATACAATCGTTGGAACTCACATTTTACAGTGAAGATTCGGTCACAAGGCCATTTAGGGGAACGTAAACAAATTGATGAAGGCGAAAATTATTTTGACCAATCCCGTTTCACATAAAGCTGATAATGAGTTGAAACCTTTATCTATGGTCTTGTTTGATGTGCATAATGTTTATTAGAATTTTCGTAAAAATAGCAAAACTATTGGTGAAAATATAAAGGTTTCTTTAAAAAATCGTTAATTTTTCTGCATGTTTTTTGTTTATAACATGCAGAATTTTCTACCAAATTCTACGAAACTTGCAGAATATTTTACAATATGTACAAGAAGCTTTGCAATAAACTTTAAATCAAATAATTTGAATATTACAGAAAATAAGAGTATTTTTAGTAAATACTTTTTTACTGCGCATGTGCGAAACTTAGCAAATTTTTTCTTTTATAAATTCAAGCCAGATATATAGGGCAACTTATATAAAAATTCCAATTTAATACTATTAATATTCAGAAAGATATCGGCATTGCAACGAGGTAAATTTCAAGACACTCAAAGATAAACTAAATGATAAGGGTCCATGCACAAACTGAATTTTGAAAAAGTTTAATCTTTGTATAGACATAATCGAATTGCAATTTAAATTATGTATATAATTTATTAATATACATGAGTATTCAGGAAATTCAACTTCCATAAAATTCAATAGTACTGTTTTAAGTTTCAAGTTTAAAAAATAACAATTTGTGCAGGAACACTCATCACTGAACTTCGTTTAGAGTGTACCAAAATTCATCTCGCTGCAGTTCTGATATCTTTCTAAATATTAACAGTATTAAACTGGAATTTTTAAATAAGTTGCCCTATATATCTGGCTTTGAAGTCATGGAAGAAATGTTTCGCTACGTTCGCACATGCGCAGTAAAAAATTATTTACTACAAATGTTCTTATTTCCTGTAATATTCAAAATATTTTATTCAAAATTTAATAAAAATCGTCTTTCACTTATTGCCAGGTATTCTGTAATTTCCCACAATTTGGTGGAACAATTTGGAGATTCTCCCTAAACGTCCTACGACGATTGTATGTCCCACGATTTTCCTCAACTGATTGCGAACCATTGTATTCCTATTAAGTCCAAATTTTTCAAAATATGAAAAATGATTTTTAGCATTGTCCTCCAGTGTATTGTTTTGACTCATTTGCATATTTCTAGTCACATCCATGAAAAATGTTCAGGATCTCCATAATGAATGATCATCTTTTTTGCTCGATGCTAGCCAAATGGTTCAAGTTATAAAAATTTTAGGACTATTTCCTTCTTCGAGCACAAAATTTCCACAACTTTGTTCCGGTATATTTTTGATGTTACATTACTGGTTTATAGACAAATGGAGGACAAAGGTTGGAAACAAGGGTACTTACGTATTAACGCCACCGAGGCTACAGATTTGGCGGTTTTTAAGTGCCGCCAAATTTGGCGGTTTTTGTACTTACGTATTAACGCCAATTTGGCGGTTTTTGTACTTACGTATTAACGCCAATTTGGCGGTTTTTAAGTGCCGCCAATTTGGCGGTTTTTGTACTTACGTATTAACGCCAATTTGGCGGTTTTTGTACTTACGTATTAACGCCAATTTGGCGGTTTTTGTAAACAAGATTGCTCTTTATTGGCGCATTACCGCCAATCTGTAGCCTCGGTGGCGTTAATACGTAAGTACCGAAACAAGTTTGCTGATGACCTGCCCAGAGCGAGGATGCCCCCCTCCCTCTAATCGGTTCCAGGCTGCTGAAAACAAAATGCTGATTCATCATTAGCTGCTCTGAGGAAACTTGGGACTTTGGAGGGCCTTGAAATATGTCTACTCATTGATAATGGCCTACCTAGAATGATAATATAATTTGAAAAAATAAGTCATCGTTGTCTTTTCATCTTGCAAGAAAAAGAAGAACCATTTCTTCAAAGGTAGTAAAGAAAGTTGCTATTCAACAAATGATGTAAAGAGCCTTCAAACTTTGAGGCCAATACCAAGTCCTCAAATTCATTGCGAATATCTGTATCTTTTATAATAGCTATTCTAGCACGTAGGAAGAATTCGAATGAGTTCTACAGGTTTCCATAGAAACAAACCCTCTGGGGGGCATATTTGGAAATAATCTTTTAAATCGTTAACTTTTTTCCCAAGCTTTTGTTATGTAATCCATAAAGATTCACATTCTTCAGATGAATGGTTATAGTTGAAGGTAGCTGTTAATAAGGAAACTTTGATCATGGACACACTGTATATATTTTTGCTGCTGCATTTATTTGGATGATTGATGTTATTTCGTCCATCACAGTTGTTAAATGTATTTGCTTGTGCGTAATTTATAAAAGTTCTATTTTTACTACTTACTATAAGTTCTATTTTATGACACAAAAGAAGTCAATGAACATTATATTATCGATTAAGCGTACATTTCAAGTTGGATAAAACTATATTTGAAAACATTTTTAAAACTTATATTTCTGGTCATCGGGGAGGTTTGGTATAACCCTCAAGTACAATTACTTATCACTAAGTGACATTCTTGTATGATAGCAAAGGGGAAATCGAAAACTCCCAAATTCTTACCAGCATGTATTTGTTAAAATTTCTTTAGTATTCAATCTAATCTGACATCTGTTGCTATTTTTAAGTCTTGAATGTGTTCTACGTATTTTCAAAAAATCATTTCCGTACATCTTCATTATTAATAAACTTTCATATTTTTTATAATAAGTAAACATTTCTATGCATCTGCACTGTATCAAAATCTAAGATATGAATATTTAAACATTTTAAGAAAATTTAGAATCATCAAACATTTAGAGAAAATTTTATTTTCGCCTGTATTCTAATTGCTTAGATAACTACATGTAAATTGTAAGGAAGAGCAATAACTCTTTTTAAAAAGACTTATTTATGAATATGCATAAATTTTCGATAATAGTTTTTTTACGTAAATGCATGATTTTATTTAAAAATGTAGATTGAAACTTCATGAGAACTTTTTATTTTCAACTTTCACTGTTTCTCTAAAATAAAAAACAGCATTTCTAAATTTCTGCTATAAAATTAAATTCTTCTCGACATTTGTTATAAAAAAGCTCTCATTAATCCTCTGTAACCTACTTCACGCATTGTATGGTTAAAAATGAAATGTTCTGCAT
>BGPR01048744.1:0-11478 GCA_013235015.1 Araneus ventricosus
GTCATCTTCGGTATAATGGTTGTGCCGCATATTCCGTTATGCGAGAACATCAATATAGCGATGAGGTCGACAGATAGTATGTCACATTTGAAGTGTTGTTCTTTAACCTTTTATAAAAGTATGCGCACTCGGTGGCCTATTCTGTTTGGCTACTTGGCGTAGTATAGCCAAATATGGATCCTGCACCAGAGGAAAAACGAACACCAAACTGTTTGATTGCAATTTCCAAACATGTTTTAATCACTTTCAGGAATCGAACGCATCTCATTTTTGAAATCCCACCTTGAAAGGAAATTCAGATACTAGATTTTATACTTTGTGTACGTAGAGAAGTATTTCATTCTTAAAAAATTCGGCCTGGAGGTTTTGACGAGTCCACGTTTTAAACCTGCCCGAGCCCGAGAAAACCACTCTTGCACTTGTTGACTTGTTTTGGTTAAACGTAAAAGGAAGACGGAAAATCAATCAAGAATTAAGAGAAAGACAGACCAGAGCTGCAGAAGGTTTTGCCCCTAATGAGGATCCGAAATTAACACAATAAGCAACGCGAAGCGGGAGAAAAGCAACCCTTTCTCCGCTTGAAATTGCATTCATTTGAGATGCATTTTTCCCAGATCTTGCTCGGCGCGACTTGCTCATTTGGCCTTTTTTGCAGAATTTAATTCGTGAAGTAGTTTTTTTAAACCCAATTCTGGACGAGTTGCAATTTTTTACTTTGTTTTTATGGGTGGTGATTACGAATCTGATGTTTGCCACCAATGATTTGTTGGAATTTTAGTTATAGCCAAAGAAGCATGAAACTTTTTTTCCCCAGTTTTTTTTTTTTTTTTTGCTTATAACTCAAAAATTATTAATTTTTAGTATATCATTATATACCAAAATAATCAGTACAAAATTATCTACAACTTAGGTGTATAGAACTTTTGCAGCACTGCTTGTTTCCGAGCTGACGAGCCGCCACTGGTCATAACCATATACCAATCATCTTTATTATTTATATTAATGTTAATTTATTAATCACGTTATTTAATTATTTATTAATTATGCACGAGTGAATATTGATCGTTAACTTCAGAATTTTCGTAATTACGATCGCTTAATTTTAGCCTATATCTTATGAAGCAGCGTACCTCGTATTGAATCGTTGTACTTGAATATTGGCTATGATGGAGTTCTTCGGAACCGATGGTGTCCGAGATTTGCATGTTCCGTAAGGACAGGTCAAATTAATAATTATTATTTGGCAGCGAGTGGGAACCTGGGATCTTTCAGTTCGGAGTCTCGAATCTTAACCACTCGACAAAAAGAATTCCCATGGTCCGGAGATAGATACCCACTTATATACATCACACAAGATGGCGCAGCACGGTGCATCACCATTTTAACCATATACCAAATCTCGTCTATCTAGCTCGTTCAATTTGAGTTACGTTCATAGACAAACAGAATTCTAAAACTGGTCTTTCGATTTCAAGACAGTTTAAAATGTGAAAATTAGTCAAAATACAGCGGTCGAATTTTTCGACTATTAAAGTACTTTCTGGTATACAAACAAAGTAAAATAAAAAAAAAGGGAACGGAAGGGTTTTTCAAAGGTCATCGCATATTATTGCAACTCTTGCTAAATAGGATGCGATCAGTAAATTGATATCTTTGTAAATAAACAATTGAAAAGGGGAACCTAAACTACACGTTGACTATTGCATTTTGAATTCCATTTCTATCACACGAAAAAACCAGAAGTGATAAGCTATCGCAGATAAAGATATTTCACGTTCCAGGAAATATCAACAATATTCAGTGAACAGTTCATCATTGTAATTTAAATTTGGTTCGATTTGATATACGTCTCTTTTTACTTTCTCTATTACCAAGTACATAAAGAGAAATTATTGTAATCGTTAAAATTATAAATTAATTTAATTATAATTTTAAATAACTTAATTATATATTGATAAAATTATAATTATTAATTAATGCAATTTTATTTCATAGAAAGACTTAAAATTAATATTTTCTAAACTAGAATATTAGCTTGCATTTGTCTAAACTTTTAAAAATTTGGAGATTTCCATATGTAAGGTATTATTAGAGAGTAGCGTGTCATTAAGGGTATAACGAACATTAAAAATTAAAAACCGACTGAAATTGAGATTTTATATTTTTTTTTAATCTTTTATTAGCGTAACGTACCAGCAATCATCTGGAAAAAGTTTTTTTGCCATCTTTATTCTTTATCACAATATAAGCATTTTTATTGATATTTTGAAGTGCAATATAAACATTTTAAATATAATTTTAGTATTCTTTTAAAATTAAGTTTTATGACGTTATCCAGATTTTGAAATGTTCCAAGTTCATTACAAAAGCTGCAACTCAAACTTTTCTCCTATAATGTATGCATAAGTAAATAATTTGTGAATATTATTTTCTGTATTGAGGAGTCGTGCATTAGTATTACAAACGTTTTTGAAAGTTTTTAAAGTAAAATCATGTGATCAAATTAGAGATGGAGCAAAAATTGTAATTTCACGGATGTTGAACATGCGAAATATTTTGCAGAGCTAATATATCTATTTTTAAAAATTCAAAAAAAAAAGTTTTAGGTTATGTTTTAATGCGCATGGAACAATTTAAATTTTGACAACATTTTAATACATTTTATTCATTTCTTTTCTTAAAGAACCAAAAGCTTACCAATGAATGTTTCCTGCGATCTTTTATATGCACACAATAATTGTACATTAAAATTGTTCGAAAGTTAATAAATCGACAATTTCCCAGCAAATCGCTCAAAAATTGAAAACTCCACTTTGAATGTCAATTGTATCCTTAAGATTTTATTCATTGCAACAGAGAGAGAACTGAGAGAAATGTGGACAATTTTTTTTCATTTAAATATTTTCTTCAATAAAGGACGAAAAATATTATAATAATCTATATATTTAAAATAATTGACAAATCCAAAGAACTAGTCGCCCAGCCCTAAACACACTGAACCCATTTCCCCCATTTTTATTTCATATGTAAACTCTTGCCCCCTAGTTACGTAATCAGTGGTCGCCTATCACCCACCACCATCCTTTTCCAAAAGAAATTTAAAAAACACGACTTCTGGAAATGTGATATTTTGAAAAAAGCCCTTTTAGCCTCTCCGAAGAGATCGATAAACATCGTTATGTGTAAGTTTATCCAAACATTTGAATGCCGCATCGGTAGGAAAGTTCTTTCATTTTCGCAAGCCTCGGTCGCCGTGCTGCTTGCCAGGCAATCATGAATGACATCATTCTGAAAACTTTTATGCAGAAATTTTGACAAAGTTGTTCATTCAGCATTCTGAAAACTTTTATGCAGAAATTTTGACAAAGTTGTTCAAAATATTAGAACTCAAATGAGGTTTTTTAGTTTTATATTCTGTTCCACTAAAGCATATGCTGTATTTCAAACTGAAAAAAAGGAGCAGTTGCAAGCTGCGAAGAGATAAAGCTGGTGGTGGTAGTATAAAAATATATTAAAATGAGTCGATTGAACACCGAAATGTTGCAATTTCTAATCACATTTCGACGATTTCTACCATTTTAAGATAGTGCAATCAATTAATCCTAAATTCACTGAAGTTTCCTAGTGTATCTAGAGCACCAGAGTTGATTTGCTCATTCAAAAGTTAATTTAATGAAACTCAGATTTTCAGATAAAAAAACTAGGGGAAGTGGTCTTCCCTCTACTTTCCAGTATACTTCCAAAATATGGTGCGTTTTGAACTTAGCTTCGTCGTATAGTGCAACGAATTGAATATGCATCTCTTAACAATCGCATCTCTTCCCACTAACCATTTGTGTCTGAAAAACAAAGGCGCAGCTCGGGTCCGCGCCGTAGATTTTTCGTGAAAATGTCGGGATTTTTTAATTCAAATTTTGATACAATGTTTCTTTTACGTATTGTCAAGTGTTCTGTAAGTTTCGTACAATTCGAAAGAAAACTCTGCATGTTATAATAAAAAAACATGCGGAGTTTGACATTTTCAATTTAATACCGATTTTTACTTATATTCTGATCAATATTTTTATCGTCTCACTTTGGGTCCTAGTAATACTCTTTAAAATGACACCCGAATCAACCTCCTAGCTAAACGCGTTTCCACGCTACGCTTATTTACAACCTTACATAAAAATCATTCATAACAGTCACGCGCCTGCGCCTACACTGGTACGATGACGTCACAGGCAAAACAAATACTATGCGACCCTTTTTTACAGATATGATCTATCCGTTGTGGGGTCAACCATTCTTTTAGCAATATTAGTCTTGTAGTTATTAGTCACGGTATTTTGTCACACAAGAAAGTTCGACCGACTATCACTGTAACGAGCGGAAAGGCATTGTTCTACCTTTTTGATGTAACTAACATTTTTGGAGCACATACTAAAATTCATACTTCTAGCTTGCAGCGTGTTTGAGTCATCTGCTTTCAAATACATTTGAATTGAGAGACCAGACTGTCAATCCGATGATGGATTGGGACCAAAATTTGGTGTACAATTATAATACTGGTAATAAAACCACATGCGAAACTTCAGCCATCTAGCTTGTTTCATTTCCAAGTTGCCTTGTTTACATGCTTAAGCGGGGCATTCACCATTCTTCCAATCTGGAATTTTTTGGAACACGGTAAGGAAAGACCTTTCGTCAGGGTGAAAAACCGATGAAAATTAGCACAGCGAAATGGAAGAGTCGGAATTCCGAATAGTTTGAAGTCTGATTGGAATGGTCTGTTCGCTTTTTGAGACCTCGCTGCGAGGATGACCTGCCTAGATTGGTACCTCTCTGCGAGGCTAGAGGAAAAATAATAGTTCTGCCTACATTGGTAAAGCTGCGAGGCTAGCGGAAAAATAATAGTTCTGCTTAGATTGGTACCTCGCTGCGAGGCTAGCGGGAAAACAATAGTTCTGCCTAGATTGGTACCTCGCTGCGAGGCTAGCGGGAAAACAATAGTTCTGCCTAGATTAATTTCTAGCCTCGCAGCGAGGTACCAAACAAAATCCTCCGAGTGGGGGAAAAGGAGTCTGTGGGAAAAATTCTGCGATTTTGAACCTTGTCTCAAAACAAACTTTGGAACATCCGTGAATGCTTTGCCTAATTTAATGGCAATAACCGATTAAAATGGGTGGGAAATAAATCGGTCTTGGGACAAATGGCATAGCTTAGCCTTCTCGTGAATGCGCAGCTTTAGGCGGGTATACAGACTTCTATTGACAAAATTCGTCTAAGAAGTTGATGAAAATTTCGATTATGGAAAAATCACATACCCAATTTCATCCTTCAAGTTCGTTGTATTTGACAGTTATCGCACCGACAAAGGCATAATTCCTAAAATAGTTTTTTTCTGGAGTCGGGTAGGTCTCAAACGTGAAAATCCCGCAGTCGACTTTTTTACTTTCTCGTATACGAAATATTCAAAGAGAAAGTATTGTAAACGTCAAAAAAATTCGAACTCGAGATTTTTACGAATCTCCACGTTTTAGATCTCCCCCGAGTCCTAAAAACGCAATTTTGGAATTACGTCTGTCTGTGAACACGATAACTCGAAAACTATTAGAGCTAAGGGGATGAAAATTGGCATGTGATCTTTACACATAATGTGTAGGTTTCTATCAAATTTTGGACAAAATCCATCTACGGGAAGCCTGTCTGTACGCGGTCATGTGAACACTATAACTCAAAAAATTGAACAGCTAGATGGATGAAATTTTGTACACAGTTTTATCATGAATGTAGGTCTGTATCAAATTTTGGAAGAAATCCGTAGAAGGGTTGACTGTCTGTCGGACTGTATAATCGCTCACTGGTAAAAATTGTATCTCCTAAACCCTTTGGCTTAGATAAATAAAAATTGGTATGACGGTTGCTAACATTAATTATAGATCTGTGCCCAAATGTCGTTTCATTCAGTTAAAAAAAGGCGTTTAAATTGCATAATTAATTTTTCTAAACCGATTATCCATACGCATGCGTACTGGTAGCAATCGAAGGATTACGTCACTTTGTCCTAGAGCCCGCAAGAGTGGAAGTGTGATTAGATGCGTTTTAATCGGTACGCATCTCTTTGAATTTGATTCTTTACCTAAATATCTTACAATCACTAAAATCTACAATGAAAAACCTTCCGATAGCCATTGGATTCTGGGTTACAGTAGGTTCGATTTTTTTATCCACGCGGGGGGAGGGGAAACAGCACCTTTTGGGGGAAGTAAACGAGAAAATTTAGGGGAGACCACTCCTGCTGGGTTTACTATTACAATAATTTTTTCTAAACGAGAAAGTAATAAAAGACATAATGCAAACATACGAATCATTCTTTCGTATTAGGACTAACGCATACTTGAAGCAGAAAATACAAACTGTCCTTTAGCGAGATCTAAATAACGTTTCTTGATTCAATTTTGAAGTATCATTCATCCAATCAGAATCTGTAAACATCCCCTGGGATTTCAATTCTCATCGCTTGAATAAATAATCGGTTTGAAAAACAATCATTCAGTTGTCTAGCGTAATGAAGATTTACGACTCGTATGTTTATTCAAAAATTTATCGTCTCTGCTTGACAAGGGCAGTGGAGAACCGTGGACGACTGTTTGGCTAAATTTCGTTGATAATAAGAGACGAAACCGAGGGGCAAATAAAAGGTGAAGAAACAAAATTAATCGCCATCTGGCTGGTGGTGTGTAAAGGAAAAAAAACTGTCCAAATGTTAATAGCAGTTTCTCAGGGGAAACCAGGGGGAGTGGTCTCCCCTAAACTTTCTCGTATACTCCTAACACATGTAGAGAAAACTAGAATAATAAAAGACGTCAAATAAACTTCCGTCGCAAGTAAACCAAAGTTGGAACCACGCGTGGTTTGAAGGATCAAAACAAATTCAAATCCCCTGCGCATCCTTTTGCGCAACAGGACCTGGCGAGACTCCCTAAATGTTTGCTTCCTTACAAAATCGCGCCAGAATTGGTTTTTGGCAAACTGCCAAGTTTCCGGAGCGTCCCTTCTTTGCACAGGCATTGCCGCTAGTAGGCATGCGCAGGGAGTTTGTTTCAAAACTGAACAAGTATGCGATTATACAGACCGACAGACAGTCAACCCTTTGACGGATTTGACCCAAAATTTTATACGGACCTACATTCATGACGATAAAACTGTACCAAATTTTATCCATCTAGCTTTTCAAGTTTTTGAGTTATAGTATTCACATGACCGCGGACGTACAGATTGACAGACTTCCCGTAGACAGATTTTGTCCAAAATTTGATAGAAACCTACAAATTATATTTCAAGTTCACATACCAAATTTCATCCCTTTACCTCTAATAGTTTTCGAGTTATTGTGTTCACAGACACACACACAGACAGACAGACATAATTCCAAAATTGTGTTTTTCGGACTCGGAAAGGTCTAAAACGTGGAGATTCGTCAAAATCTCCAGTTCGAATTTTTTGACGATTACAATACTTTCTCTTTGTATACTTCGTATACGAGAAAGTAAAAGTGATCCGGTTTCCTCCCTCAAAAACAGTATTAACCCCTTAACTGCTTATCCCTAGCTCCACTCTTGCATCGAATTATGGCATTTTTACACTTATAGTCGAAATTACGCCATTCGAAGACATAATTTGACACAAATACTGAAGAGTAACTCATTAACATCAAGTGTTCAATGGATCCTTTAATTGAATTAATACGACAACACATTCCCGAAACAGAAAGTGAACCTAATTAGACAGAAAATAAAACCGTTACGTGGTTAACCCTCCGACTGCCGATTTTTTGAATTACTATTTAGATGCAACGTTTGAGAACATGTTCAAATGCCGTTGAACCAAGCGAATTGTTATTTACATGCAAGGTTTCATTAGTACAATGTTATTCAACGTTTTAAAAGTACAAAGTAAACCCATTAGCATGCGAAAATCGCAGGATGAGGCAGAAGATAGAATCACCTCCAACCCGCGGAAAACGCGGGATAAGAAGTTCAGAGGGTTAAAACTTCCATCACTATACCATTGAAAAAGTCGTTCTTTCTAACAGATGCGTGTCAACACCAGTTAACTGATCATAACAGTGGCGAATCCAGGGGGGTTATCGGGCTGCAGCCCCCCTCCTCAGTGCCAAAGCAAAATTCTCGATTTTATTTAAAAATCACTACAATTGTTTGTTCTTTATTTTCATTTAAAAGAAAAAAATAAAATCGTGATAACATTGCTTTCTGGGTTGACAGGGGCGAAAATTTTCCTACTTTTCGAGTCATTCCACTTGTACTTGTAGCGTTGACGCGGTCAAGGACATTTTTTGGCTGGTTATTTCATTGTATTTTTTATTAAATTATCGAAAGTATCGTAGTGTTACTTATGATTCTTATTGTCAGGTGAGGAAAGTATAAAGTTAAAGTGTTTGGTTTACATAAGCCATGAGGTTTGACATTAGTCACTACGATACAAAATTTTTTATGACCTCGGGGGCCCCGCCCCCATACCCGAATCCTGGATTCGCCACTGGATCAAATATTACCTACTAAACTTAATGTTTCTAGTTTCTTGTATACGGAATACAGAAAGAAGGATTGCAATCTTGCAAAACTTCGACCTCGAGAATACCTACGTTTTAAAATTCCCCAAATTCGAAATAACCATTTTCCGAATTGTGTCCGTCTGAGCACGATAACTCAAAAATGCAACGAGTTAACCTTGCTCGCCTCGAACCCTCCGATACCGAAGCAGAGATTACTAGACCCTCAGCAATGGTTCTCATGACACGACTTCGGGAAAAATTTCTGTAGATCTTCTCCGATCATGGTCTCTAGAACCTTCTCATCTTTCAAATATATATATATATATATATATATATATATATATATATAACGCTTTGCAAGTGTTTTCTTGTATTGGATTTGAACCATCGAGATATGTTGTATGAAGGTTGAAAACCTGGACCGATTTCGTAGATGGGCTATTTAGCTCAAATAGGCTAGCAATGAAAGTTGTTTAAATTTTTATTTCCCCATAAATTCCTTACGATTGAAAATGGAAAGAAAATTCAAATGGGACGAAATTTCGCCTTATCATTACGAACAACTTTTGAACTAAAGTTTTTTTATAGCTACAATTGCTTAGAAGTTATGGGCTTAAAAGTGGTTCTTAACCCTTCCCCCCCCCCCAACTCAAACTGCTTTTAACCCTTAAAAGCACGATGTTTTTAATTGATTTAAATATGTGTTTGACTTTGGTTTCTTGAATAAAACATTGGAAAAATATTTAAAAAATCCTATGCTGTTTTCAGTATGGTTTATGGCTAAAAAACAGTTTGTTAGCAACTGGCATCACTGAGCTTTATTTCAAAAACAACTTCCGTGATAAAATTCTATAATGTCAAACACAGACGAACGAGGAATTTCCTTCAACATTGTAGAATAAAATACGGTATTCTCAAGCGTACAAAGTAAGAAAGATGTAGCCTCAAGTAAAAAAACTTGAATTTATTTTTATATCAACACTCGGGCTCCATTTACATGTTTCAAATTGATTTAATAAAAATTTTAGTATGCATCCTATTGGCAACAACAGGCATTAGAGCTTCAGTCTCATTCTCAAGACTGACAAAATTGGGTATCTTGCTTAAAGGCAGCACTGTGGACTTTAAGTTACCTACCTGGATTAGTTACTTGGGTTAACCTACGCATTCGACACATTGTTGAAAAACTCATCAGTTGCATCCTCTACCATCCCCATAGTTCCAACCTTTATGAAATTAGAGATTGAAATATTCTTTATCTTGTATCTTGGGGTCTTCCTCCCACCGGGGGCACCGCAAGTTCAAAGATGAGAAGCTGCCGTATAAGTAAGCAGGTTCTCGCCTTCCCGGTGGGTATAGTAATGGTGGTATTGCTCTTAGGGCCCATCTCCGCACACAGGTCGTACCCCGGTAAAACGGGGGGGGGGGGGTCGTCGCATGAGCCGCTCGTAATGACCACAGTACCCGACTATCTGAGGCGGCGGCCGTTCTTTCATGTAAACTCGCATGGCGATTCTTGTGATTAACTTGTATCTCCCGACAAAAGGAATCCATCTTCACCTTATGATTTGCCGACAGTATTTGTTTTCCCATAAGTGTGTGTGAACATTCAAAACGAGCCATCCGTCGCCTTTGGTTCTAACGTAACAATCTTGAATTCGGATACATCCCTGGGGCGGGGCCCCGATTACACCCTTGCTGCTTATCTGGTAAGAAGCTCTTCGGCTGCAAGAAGCATTAACGTCAAGCGCACCATTTTGTTCTTATCTTAACATAAACAGAGATTAGTCTCGCAAAGAATCGATCGCAGTTGGAAGCTAATACCATAGCACAAGAAATTAAAAAGATAACCCGGATAACAGTGCTGAAGGATGTGTTTAACGTTCTTCACATAACGCTGATTCACAAATATGATATTGATCGAAAAAGAAGTCTTGATAAATGAAGGAATTTAAATTAATCGGCTGTAAAAAATTCTTTAACATTTACATATTGAAATCGCGGAAGAGTTAAATTTCATCCTATATTCTTGCAAGAGAAAAAAAACGTCCCGAAATAAGTTTCTTATCGCATAATTTTAAGTATGAATAAAAGTCACGCGCGTTTGTGGTACGGACGTATATATGTTTCACATTTCCCAAGCCTCGGGACCAGTAACAAACAAACTTGGGGAGTTTATTACTGACCGAGCAAAAGTATTATGGGCATCTATTAAGCATCCTTACAGCTAATGGCGATTCTCCGAGCTTTCAACATAAAATACTCTGGAGCAGGGGTTCCCAAAATTTTTTCCCCTCGCGTACCTCTCGATTATTCTTTTTGCTTTCGCGTACCTCTCGATTATCATATCCAACAACCCCCCCCAACTATCCGTTTATGCAAAGAAGTTTTTATCACTAATGTTAAGGTCGGCTTAATTTAGCTTATTCGAATTAATGAGATCTGCAGAAATTATTTTTGATTTTACATTTTTTTCCATTTTTACAATAGTATTAGTTCAACGACAAAGCAAGTGAAACCAGTATTGTAATTATTTTGTCTTAACTTATAAAGGATATCTAAAAATTACACTTTATATTATCATTACACTTCATTAACTATTCAAGTGATAGCCATTAAATAACAAGCATTCTTTTGGAGAAACAAAATTCTCCAATTATTTCATCACTAATGTTCTCGTTTCTGTCATTAACGACTTTGATTTCACGTACCCCCAAGGGTACGCGTACCACAGGTTGGGAACTTCTGCACTAGATATTAGGCAAGGGGAAGAGAAACGAGTCGGAAAAATAAGCCGAATACATTTTCTTTTGCTCACTTCATCATTGAAACGAATGCGTCTACAAGCGGATTTGATTAGTTTAGTAATATTAACGTCCCGTTTTGAAGCAACACGAGGGCTACTTTGGGACGGACCTCGT
>BGPR01048745.1:0-11478 GCA_013235015.1 Araneus ventricosus
AAACTATGCATTATTATAAAACAGAAATCATCCTATGCTTAGAAAATACGTGGGTTTACGCATACAAGCATGTACAAAGGTGCTTAATTTTTATGGCTAAGGTGCTTAAAAAGTACTTAAAAGTGCTTAATTTTTGCAGCAATTTCTCACTACACACCCTGTAAGCTGCTAATTCATGGGATTATCAAATTCATTAGCGAAAACAGAGATCTTTTCTGGCCTCCCTAGCCTTCAACTTCCCAGCAAGCTGAACTAGGTAGCTCAATTGCCGGACATTCCCCCTTCAAATGAAAGAAAGGTATTTCAACATCTAAAGAAAAGAAGACTATTACGAACTAATAGTGTAAAAGTGAAAATGTCTGTGCTATACGTAGTGTATATATTTCCTTCTTTTTGTTTATTTTGTTTTTCTTAAATAAAATTCCCATGGCTTGCTCATCAAACTGTTCAGTGACTGGTCTGGTCACGGGTACGGGGGTAAGGAACCACGTTCTGTTCTGTATAAGCTGCTGCTGATATTACTAATATAATAGCCCAGATCTGTCTCTCACTGATCCAGTAATGCTCTGACGTCACCAACAATAGAATTTGCGCCATATCACTGTGAGCCATTAAACAGCATTATTTCATTGTCAGAGCACCTAATTTCAGTAATTTTAAATTTAAAAAAGTAATTGTTATAATTTCAAATTTAATAGCTCTAAAATAGTGAAATAAAATTTGCTTTCGATTGATATAAAATTTATCTCTCTATGATCAATAGTTCCTGAGAAATTTTAAATTATAATAATCATATATTTCAAATCAATTTCCTTTTTTTAATAGAAAGTAGTAAATCACGTCAGTGGTATATCATGTGGCCTGATATAATTTGGACACCACGATGCATCTGATTATTTTATTTGTTTTCAATCAATGTTAAACTTTTCTCTCGCATATATATCTATTTAAACATGTCAAATTTGACAGGAAATCTCTCAAATGAAGAGGCAATTTATACCGTCATATCATGTGGGGTGATTTTGTAGTTAACTTATAAACTGTTAAATCTAAGAATTTTTATCTGAAAAATTTTCCTCATTTAAGAATTTATTCCTTTGAAATATTACAACATCATAAAGTGACCACCAAAATTGTGTTCTTGAATGGCCATAAACAGAATGTTAAAAAAAAATCTAAGAAAATGTATTTATTTTGTTATCTTTGCTTTGACTAGCAAAATAGCTGTTTTTATTGATGAAGACACAAATTTATAAATTTTCTGAATGTTAGTAATATTTAATGCAATTTATATACATCATGATAAATATTAAGATTTGGAAAAATATTAATTCATTATTGTAAGCAGTTTCATCCATTTTGTTGTGGGAGAACAAAATGAATCATAAAATCCCTATTCTGTTCATTGGGAAAATAACACATCATCCACTTGCAAGTATTGTGTAAAAAGAAAACGGTTTTTTTTATGAGTTGCAAATAACTGAATCAACTTTAGGAGTTGATGACTAATCTTTAGCCACAGTAGTTTCTTTTGAATTAATTACTAGTGAATTGAGAACTAGGTAGTTTGAATGTGGCTCTTTTTTTAAAGTAATTAGGAAAGTCATCACAATTGTCACTGTGTTGAAGGAACCCACTCCATGATAAAATACCATTGATAGACTTCAGCGTTTACGTATTTTCTTGTCTGTGTATACATCTGCTGCCATCCGTGGAAAAGTTGAAACATTATATTTTGCTATCAGTTTTCAATTCTTGTATCAGTCTTCAAAGATCACGTGCATTATAAAGGTTGAGTGGGCATCGGAATGCAATATCAACGCATATGCAATAGTTGGTTTTAACAGCTAAATCTGTTCCTCTTATTACAAAGCACCCTTAAAATTTTTCTTTTTAATATTTTCCTTAAAGCTGGATCGCTTCCTTTTTTTTAAAAATAAAAGTAGCCTTTTCATATATATAATTTTTTCAGGAATATTGATAATGCAGAGCAAAAAGCAAATAATGCCATTGATGGGCAATTAGAAATTCAGGAAGAAGACAAATTACTTTTGGATGCTTATACTCATAGTATCGATGAAGAAAAAATCGACCATGACTTAATAATATGCCTTCTTACTCGTATATATGCCAGTCAAGAAGAAGGTATTGAATTTCACATTTTTTGACATTTTGTGTTCTTATTTTTGTGTTGGATAATTTAGCTTTTTTGTAAGAGTTAGGTAAAATTTATGATGAATTCTCGTAAGCATTTTTAAATATATGTGTTTAAAATTATTTTTTTAAGTTACTTAAATTATGTGTGAATTGAAATGTAAAACAGAATTCTGGTACTATGAAGATTTGAATGCAATAAAGTGCATGTACTCTGTCTCTTTGACTTGCAATCTATGGGACTTATGGTCATTTGCACTTATAACCACAAAAAATAGATTTCTAAATAAAACAGAATTTTAGGTTTTATTTTTGTTATGGTACATACATATTATGTACTGGATTTTGTTATGGTACATACATATTATGTGCAATTATTACACATACATACATTGAACTTTTGTGTTTTATGACAAATTTTTATAAACTGTTTGAAAGAAAATAGTATTGAAAAATATAAGTCTGACTTACGTCCTGTCAGTCAGATGCGTAGTTATGCAACTCAGTGGTAGTTTAGGAGACCTTGTATTAAGTTATAAAAATTCCTTTTATTTTTCTGTAGTTAAAATTACTATGTTTTTGTGATTGAATACTTGGTTCCTTCTCATCCATTTAAGTTGTTATTGTTAATACCTTGTTAATTCATGTTATCTGTAACTGTGTTTGAGTTTTTATTTGATTTTTTTATTTTCTTAAAAATACTAAAAAAATTACACTGCAAACATTTTCCCCCCCCTTTTTATTGGAGAGGTGTTCATCAATTTTGAATGCTGAAAAGTTAATTTTGATTTGTAACATTTTGCATTTTGAAGTGACTTCACAGATTTAAGTTTCTAATTGTTTTAGTATTTCAGTATTTAGCTGTCTACTTTTTAGTTTTAAATGATATAAATACCGAATATGCAACATAATGAAGTTTAATTTTTAACTTAAGTAAATCAGAATGAAAGAATAAAAAAAAAGTTAGTTGGTTCTGTAAGAAGCAAGAAATAATATTTTGATTTAATATTTTTTTGATATAATAATATTTGATATAAGAATTTTTTCAGTTTATAGGGCTTTACTACTCTCAAACTTCTCTTAATTATACGTTTCAAAAGGCTGCTGAATCCATTTGAAAATAATTATGGAAATTTATGGTGTTTTTTTTTAAAGCAATCGTTGTTTTAGAGGTTGCATTCAATTCCAGAAAATGAATTTGTTAGTTATTTATAGATTGTGTATATATATAATATGAGCAGCAGTAATGCAGTTTTTTTCTAACTTTTGAATTGGAATTAATATGTATTAAATGATGATTTTATTCTAGGTGCTGTACTAATATTTCTACCAGGTTATGATGATATTGTAACTCTTAGAGATCGAATAATTAATGAAAATGAAAATAAGCCTGAAATCAGGTAAATTTTTCAAAATTTATGATGTAAATTTTAAATCGATTTTGGCTTTGTATTTATTCAAATTCAAAAGTATAGGTAGATGAAAAGTAGCACCTTTTACATATGTGAAATACTTTTTTAAAAAACTAAAACCTTGAATTCATGAAAAGAATAAAATGAATCATGTTATTTATTAAAATATTAATAACTTTTTATATTATTAAATGATAGAAAATCACTAATTTGCATATTTATTCTAAAAATCTTATAATTTATAATATATAATCTATAAGCTGATGTTGCAGTTTAAATAAATAAAAATATAATATAAAATTTTATACTAAATGCTAAAAAATAAGTATATTTTTCATCACAATGTTTTGCAGCTAGGAAAATTGATTGGAAACTGTTTGGTTGAGTTTCCTTCTTTTTTTTTTTTATCCATCATTAATGTGGTCAAAATTTGTATTCTGATACTCTTCACAGTTATTATCTGCACCTGCTATTATCTGTTGATAGATATTGTAGCTATCCTAGTAGCCCAGTTATTGTTGTAGTCTGAAAAATGTTTTGAATATAGGTTTAGACATTTTTCGCCGTATTAGTATGGTATAACTTGTTTTTATGTTCATCATAAAAGATTTTTTCCCCTTATTATTATAGAGTCATGCTATTTACTCTTCATTCGCAAATGCAAAGTTCAGACCAAAAGCGAGTATTCAGACCAGTTCTCCCTGGGGTACGAAAACTAGTAAGTATTTAAACAAATATCAGTTGAATACTAGTGAGAATGTATATAAGTGTCATAACTTATTTTAAAGCTAAACATAGAAGTCAAAATCCTATTCCTAATTTTTTTTTTTTTACTCCTTCTGTCAAAAGATAAAATCATTTGTTATTCCAAATTGGAATTTGAAATTTACAAAAAAGGTTTTTTCATATTTGAAACTCATAAAAGCTGCTGTTGTGTTTTAAATAAATGATTTCATAAGCTGTGCTGCTCTCCTTTGGTTCTGGTTGTGTTTGGAAAAGGATAGTATATATCTAATACAAAATATATATATATAATACAATTTAAAAATGAATAATGGAAAAGTTAATATTTTCTTCCTGGCATTAAACATTTCTTCTCTGCTACCATCTTTTCTACTTTAAAGGATATTTCATCCACAGTGATTAATTTCAAAACTAAACCAAGGTGAATGTCAGTATCTCACATTACACTTATTTCTTTTCATAAGTGTAAATAATTGCTCACACTGAGAAATTCTTCCATATGTGGAAATAATTCTTATGCCTGGTTTCGAGTGTTTTCAAACCTGGCTGACAAATATTTGTAAAATTCAGGATTCACTGACTTTTACCTTCAAATCTGAACAGCATTGGATCTTGATTACCTGTATGAATGTAACACGACAAGTAATTGGTCATTGGAGAATTTTGTGGTTCGTTATTAATATTTAATTATGTGTACGAGGTGTGTCCGGAAAGTACGTACCATTTTGAAAAAGCTCGCTTAAAAAATGTTTTTTGAAAACAAAATTTATTTTTATGTCAGAGTATTTCGCAAACTATTTTTCTGCATAATTACCACCATTGTTCAGACATTTGTCATAGTGGGAAACCAACTTGTCTATACCCTCTTCAAAGGAAGATGCCACCAGTGAAGACAGCCACTACTGAACACCATTTTTTGCATCGTCATTGCTGTCAAGGCGCCTCCTTCCAAAATCACCCTTCAAGTTTAAGAACAAGTGGTAGTCTGAAGGTGTGAGGTCGGGGCTGTACGGCGGGTGATTGAACTGTTCCCAACCGAATTGTTGAATACGGTTTCGAGTGACACCAACAGAATGGGGACGTGCTTTGTCATGAAGCAACACAATGCCCTGACTGAGCATTACTCGCCTTTTGTTTTGAATTGCACACTGCAGTTTTCGCAGTGTTTCACAGTATCGTACCGCATTGATAGTTTCACCTCTTGGAAGGAACTCAACAAGCAGAATATCCTGTCTGTCCCAGAACACACTGCACATGATTTTGTTTGCTGACAATGTTGTTTTGAATTTTTTTTGTGGGGGACCATGAGTGCCTCCACTCCATTGACAGTTGTTTTGATTCTGCAGTGGCATGACAAACCCAAGTTTCATCACCAGTTACAATTTTGTTTAGGGATTCGCTGCCCTCTTCATTGTATCGGGTAAGAAATGTCAAAGCACTGACAAGTCACTTTGTTTTGTGGACATCTGTAAGCATTTTCAGCATTTTCCAATGGGAACACAATTTGCGATAATTTAAGCGATTTGTGACAATCTCATGCAAAACAGTTTTTGAAATTTGTGGAAACTTATCACAAAGGATTCTCATTGTGAACCGTCTGTTTTCACGAATTTTCTCATTCACTTTTGCAACCAAACCATCATTGACAACGGAAGGTCGCCCACTCTGTGCTTCGTCATGAACATTGGTGCATCCATCATTGAATTGTCGCCACTTTCTAACCATTTCATCAGTCATTACATTTTCACCATAAATCATTACAAGGTGATGATGAATTTCAGCTGGCTTAACATTCTTTGCTTTCAAAAACCGTATTACAGAACACACTTCACAGTCGGCGGGATCGGCAATCATCTTAAACATTTTGAATTCTCACTAACACATGTAAACACAACACAGTCCAGCTGTAATGGCATCAGTGGACAGACAATCAACCAGAGACGTGTGCACATGCGTAGAATTGCAACACTATCACTGCAGGGGTGCTATAACAAAATGGTACTTACTTTCTGGACACACCTCATAATTATGAATTTTAAAATTTAAGCTATGAAATCTTTACTAAAAGTTTTGCTACATTCTGTTATGTTTGCTGGGCTGCAAAGATGCTCGTTGTGGGCTGCGAGTTTCACACCCCTGCTGTGGAATTATACCTTTATTTTAAATTTAAATTAAGTTACTAATATTTTTGATAGAAATGTCAGTAAAAATTTAACAAAATATTGGACTACTCATTTTGATAGCTTATCTGTTATAAAATCGACACTACATTTGGCTTGTATAATTTAAATTTTTTATTATTTGAAAAACTAAATAACACATAGAGCAAAAAAAAAAAAAACTTTATTGAACATTGAGCTTTGATACATAAATTGTTTTAACTTTATTTCTAATTACCATATCATAAAAAATAAACAATTATGTTATATTTAAGGAACTGTTTCTGTAATTAAAGATTTGATAATAATAGTCAAAGCAGTTTTTAAAACCCACATGGCAGTATTATATAATGCAAATACTTTAAAAGTGAAGAAGAAACAAATTAAGAAATATAAAATGGCCACTAGGATATTTAATGAACTCAATGGGGAACTTCAGCATTTTTTTTAAAAATTGATTTAAAATGCTTCAAAACGAACATTAACATTAAAAAAAAATTCTAGACAGTTTTGTTTTTTTAAAATTTGCAGTCAAAGTTCACCTCTCAGAAAACGCAGGAAAAACGATCCATTTTGGCGCGAAACGGGTCTGACGTCAAAATTGCCAGACAGGGGAGAAACATTCTTCCTTCCCGCTCGTGCTGTATAGAGATTCTCTTTTTTTCTATACTTTCCGACTATCGCATCAGATAAAATAATGTCGGAAAGATACAAGTATTGTATTATTCCTAAATGTTGTAATACAATTATAACGGCGCACGATAAATTATTTATAAATGTGCCAAAAAATTATGTTATTCTCAAAAAGTGGTGTAAAGTGATGAAGAGAGATCCGAAGCTAAATCCGGAATTATCAGCAAGCAGCGTTCGTCATGTCTGTGGAGATCATTTTGATGCGAGTTATTAATCTATATTATACCTATTAAAATTGTATATCATGAAGCACAGTAAATTCAGAATTTGATATCTTTTTTGTTTTTAAAAGAAGTATAAGGTGAGGTTAACAGCAAAAAAAATTAAGATATTTTAAAGCAAATAGTTAAAGTTAATTAGTTTTTTTCCCATTTGATTACATGGAATTTATTTTTTTACCCTTTGAGGGGCAATGGCCCCTCAAAGGGTAAAAATTTAGAAGATCTTACCGTCTTTAAGAATCTTTTTTTTTAAAAAAACTTGCTCATGTTATTTTATAGTATAAATTTTTTCAATGGATATTCGAATGCTTCTTATATTTTTTAAAAAATTACCGGTACTATTGAAAATTAACAAGAGAATATCTTAAAAATTAGTTTAAATTCACGACTTTTTTAATAATAAAATTCATTTTCATTTGTAGTTCAACAAAATAATTCACAGAATTAACTTTTGATGCAAAATAAATTCTTTATATTCAATGAATGCATTAAATTCAAAATTAGTCTTCAAAAAGTTAGTTTGCTCATCAATTATTATAGTTGAGAAAAGGTGGGATAAATTTATCTCATCGTACATCTCGAGTTTGTTGATGGCAGCACTTAAATTCCTAGATCAGTCACATTTGGTCTGGTTTGAATATTATTATAAGTTTATATAGTTTTTTTTATATAATTCAAAAATTAACTAAGATATTGAAAAAAACTTACTTTGCAGTAAAGAAGGTTTACTACTTACAGATACCTTTGTTCGTATCTTTTCTTTTTGCAATTTACGAAAGTGGTTACAGTTTTATCATTTTTAATTTTTTAGTGTATTACTTTATATAAGTTATTTTTACCAGATTTTATATTAATTAGTATAAACTAGTATTTTAAAATTAATACTTGTACAAAGGAAATAATTTATATAGTAAAATAAAGCGTAGTAAAATAAAACTATATAAAATAAAATTAATTTTAAAAGGCACAGGTATGTTTTTAAAAAAATGCTGTACCTGAAATTATTTTGAACTTAACTTCTGAAATAAATGAATTCCTGGGTTTTTTTTTTTTGTATGCATACGAAATTTAATACATCATGCAAAATCATGTTCTTATCTTTTCGTTCTTGCTTGTGCAACAGAAATCTCAGCGTCTTCTCGGAATTCCCGAGGGCCCCTCTGCAATTTATTGTTGCTTGATGGTTTCGAAAACCTATCCGTTTTTCCTAAGGAGAAGCATTTTCTGTATAGAATAGAGCCCTATTCCGGTAACTGAATGCATTCATGGGAAGGTCAAAACAACTTTTCTTATGAGATAATTTACGAGCCAGCGTTTTGTGTCCAGTTTCTTTGTTGAAACTGAATAACTACATACACATGCACTGACAAAACATTTGTGTTACTTCCCTTGTAATAAAATAAGTAAGCAATCAGGATTTTACTGATAGAAAGTGAGTAGCTTGCTTAGTTCCGAAGCTTTCAAAGAGATCTATAAAAATACTACAGAATAGTGTGTCACATTTGAGTGCTGATTGTTGGAAAATCTGTTGCATTCAGAGAGATACACATTCTTTCAAAGCATTTTCAAATAAAGGGCTGACAATACGATTCACGGAAGAATCTCGGGGGAATACGGAAGACCATCGATGGGCGGTGGGACTATGTCATCTCACCCCTTGTGAAAAAAACGAAAAGCAGAAAAAATTCTTTATTTGTAAAATATTTTATCAAATTGAACGCTGAATAGTAGAAAAGCTAAAAACTTCACTTTTAAAATGTTAGCTGGTACAAACGCTTTGATTCAAAGCAGAGTACAGAACTAGCGAAAGAGAAGTATGCGAAGGAAGGCACCCTCGATGTCAGAATCTACTCGGCCAATGAGAGTGCGTTTCGGATTGCATCATGATTCCTGTTATTTCAGTGCATCTTTCACTCTCAATATTTAAATAAATACATTTTTCTGTAAAATTTCACTTGCATATTTGAAATTAGAATGATTTTTTCTACAAATACGGATGACTTTCACATGTTTTTAAAAAATGCTGAAGTTCCCCATTTTTTATTTTTATTTATATGTATCTGAATAATGAAAAACCTTGCAGCAAGTAATTTCTAAGAAATGAATATATGTTGAAGTTGCATGTATGCTTACAACTAGGATGGTAATTGATAATAAAATTAAGTAACTTATTAAAAACGGAACATCTTTCGTTGTATATTTTAAGCACTTGTCCCGCCCCCCCTTCCTGTCTTTTCAAAGATTTTTATCTCTTTCAAAATGTCTAGTGATTTTTTTGTGGTTTAAAATTTTTCTGTGACAAAATTATATTTTTCTTTTTTCTTTTATTAGATACTTTCAACCAACATAGCAGAAACCAGTGTTACTATTAATGATGTATTATTTGTTATTGATTGTGGTAAAGTCAAAGAAGTAAGTTAAATTGATCTTGTTAACCAAAAAAGTTCCTTTTTCTTTCAGCTAAATAATTAGCAAAAATTAATATATTATCTTTTAACTTAACTTTACTTCAAATTCTGTATTTTCTTTTAACTTTGCTTTATTTACTTATTCAATAGAAATCTTATGATTCTTTGACTGGAGTTACGCAATTAAAGGCTGGGTGGATATCTAAAGCAAGTGCTATTCAGCGTAGAGGAAGAGCTGGACGCTGTCGACCAGGTCTTTGTTATCATTTATATAGTAGAGCTCGATTTAATAGTTTCCAGAAATTCCAAGTTCCTGAGATCCTCAGAGTTCCCATTCATGAACTGTGCTTACAAGCTAAGCTTCTGGCACCTCCTAATGCACCTATAGCTGATTTCTTGGCTAAAGCTCCAGACCCACCACCTTTTATGGTTACCAGAAATGCAGTCACTCTATTAAAAGTATGTTTCATTATTATTGAAGTTATAGTCAATGACAATTCAACATGACAATAGAGAGAAAGCTTTGCTGTGCCCAGTTAAATAGGCTTGAATGTAATCTTAATGTAATTAAAGTGAATTAATATATTTGAACTGAATTTTGTTTTAAATGTCATTATTAGATGTTATGTGTGATGAAATTATATTTTAAATGCATTTCTTGAATCACTTTATATAGTCCAGAGACATATAGAAACACATATTGTGTTACTCAGCAGCAATGTAATCACGTGCAGCTTTTTGTATACTGTTAATTTCAGTTGTCACTGATTGTTATAATATATCTATTTTAAAATTTTCAAACTGAGTAGTGTCATAGGATAATTAAAGTTTTAAATACATTTAAAATATTTAGTTCTAATATAGATGTCTCAAAAGCAATTGATGAGCTTTACAGATTGATATTGGCATCTAAAAATTTGTTTACTACCTTTCTAATTTTATTGAATTTTATTTTTTGTTTTCATGTATTCTTGTCATATATCTGATCAAAAATTTAATGTTCTTATTTCAGAGAACTATTTTTTTAAAAAAAATCTAACATTTATTATAATGCTTTTTTAGTTGTGATTACTCTCTTAATTAGTGAATGGAATTTGTAAAATATTTAGTATTGCAATGCAATTCATGATTTATAGAATAAATCAACTATAGTTTTATTTTTAAGGTTGCATGGTTTATGTAAGCACATTAATTAATTTCATATGATACAGAAATAAGTTTTTTAAGACAGATAAAACAGGGAGTCACTTTTAGAATTGCAAATTTTGAAATAATTTAATTTTCTACGAGGATAATCCAAATAAGTAAGTTCCCCTGTGGCTGCAAAGAGAAAGAAAACATAATTACAAGGAAACACTTATTGGGAATTATCAACATAATCACCACTGCAATAGAGACATAGGATCAACTTTTGTATTCCTCTGCCCTAGAAGTCCGCAACGTGAGATAGGAACAGTGGATGACCAGTGAGTGTTCAAATGTCGTACTCTTCAGCACCCACTTGACACTTAATTTCTGGAGCAGGTACTTTGTAACAGTTTCAGGTAATAAGGATCAGGATATCTGAGTGAAAGGTGCTGAGGTCTGTAAATATCAGACATCTGCTCTCTATGATCCACTGGCTTACTAATGCAATGTTCTCCTCATTAATTCGAAACAATTGTCCAATCATTGTCCTCATTAATAT
>BGPR01048746.1:0-11478 GCA_013235015.1 Araneus ventricosus
TGCTTACATTTTATCACAGCCACTCGCCACTTACATATTGCTGAAATATGGACTTGTAAGAACTCCATAAATGGGTGCTTACAGTGAACCACGCACATTCGTATGTTACATAATGATAACACAAAATTATAAGTGGATTAGTTACTTCCTATGGATGGTATCGTCAACAAAAATTAATAAACTGTAAAAAAAAGCACTTTTCCTGTAAATCGGAAAACAGCAATCCCAGAAAAAACTGGTACATCTGGGACGAGTTGTTCACTTCATTTTTTCCATCAAATCCCTGGTATCCTTTGGAATGCCTGGGATAGAGTGAAGGTGCAGAAACTTCTTCTTCAGTATTTGGACTTGTAACCAGATAGATCACCACTGCCCATCCCGAAGGTGTACAGGGAATGCTGATGATCAATCGTGCCAATCATATTCTCACGAGATACTGGGAAGAGACGTCACGGGAACACCTATCATTCTCTCATGAAAGGCTCCATTGAAATAGACTAACAAGTGTCACATATGGACTAGTAAACACTTGTAGGAAAGTTGAATTTTTCGAAAAGTTCCCATACCTAATGGTGGTACCTACTAGTTACTTATTCAGGTTTGCTGCCAAACGCCTTTGCACTTTCAATAAGCTGACAAAAACTGCATATTCAAGTCTTTCTAACTTTACTCTCGATATTGTGAGAGTAAACAAAAAACTGGTTTTGCATCACAATCCCGCAATTATATCTTCCGGCTCCACATACAGACTTGGAAACACTTCAAGCGAAGCAAGACTCACAAAATCAATTTAAGCGTTAATTAGCTCAAAGACTGGAGCCAGAAAAGAAATTTCAATGACTAAATGAATATCGCGTGGAGCTGTTCCAACACACGATTATATTTTGGCGACATGGTATTATTTCCATAAAATGAATGTTTCTAATAATAGAAATGATGTAAAAACTACTGCAACCCTCAGCAAAAGTAATGAAACAATTTGAAATGATCCACAGACCAGTGCATCAAATTCCTTCATGTGTCTACTAATCTTAGTAGAACAAAGTAGAATGGCCTCGTTGAGTTACCAGACCAGAACTGTTCATTTCCGTGGTACTTTGACCTCTGAAATGTAATTCTTCGTTCAACCAACTGGAGATGTCATTTCGAATCTTTCAAAGAATAGTAAAGAGGTTTAGCTTGCCCTCGCTCATTCTGATCTTTGATCTCATGTTTAAAAATAAACTGCAAGAAAGGGGCCGCAAGAAATCAGGCATTCTTACTTGCTTAATAAAATGCCGTGAACATGTTGCTATCATAGCATGTTAACGATTCATTTCGACCTTTTTAAGGTTCCATAGACATGACTCATATGAAAAGAAGCATTTCAAAAGGAGGTGGAGCAGTTCTCTCTCTCCATGAATTTTCCGCTACGTTAGTGCAGATGACTGTTTCAGATAAATACGGAGGATCTCTCGTTACCAGATCCCTCAACCTTTACGAACTTTCTGTTCCATGTTTATCAGAATGCAGCTTGAGACATTTGAAAAAGACACAGACATTTGATACTGATTAATATGAACAAACATATAAATATTGCAACCAAACTTTTGCAAATTTCATCTAAACTGCCCAGTGCGTTCACAGTGTTGCAGTTTTCATTAAAAGTAGTGCATAATGGTACTAAAACAATTATTTTATTGCAAACGCGAAAATTATACATTGGCACAAATAAAAATTATGCATTTTTTCTCTTTAAAATAGATTTAGAAATTTTGCTTAAAAAGTACCTCGTGTCTTTTTAATAAATGAAATGAACAGCTTGTTACTGTCACCAACAAATTTTGATATTATTGTACCTTGAAGAATTGTGATTGCTTATATTTTTTATGTATTATAGCTGTATAAATGTATGTTGGCTAATGATAAAATTTGTAAAAAATGTGAAAGAAAAAGAATTGAAAAAATTTTTAAAACTTGTTAAAAATGAAATAAATATTGAACAAAAAATATTTAAAAAATTGAAAAAATAAAAAAATAATAAAAAAGATACGAAAAAATTAAATAAGAATAATAATAAAAAAATGCAAGAAGAAAAATGAAGATAATTTAAAAAATGAAATAAAGAATAAAAGAGAAAAGAAAAGTATGATTAAAAAAGAAAAGAAAAAAATATTAAAAAGAAAAATATGTAAAAGTGGAATAAAAAATATTCCCTTTTAATTTGTGTAAATTTGTCATAAGTGCTTTTATTATACTTGTATTCGCTTAGTATATTTATATATTTTATTCTTTTCATTTTTCTTCTGCGAAGAGAACTGAAATTTCTGTTTCACTATTAAAATATCGAGCTGAATATTGCATTTGCAAGTGCTGAATTTGTAACACCTTTAACAAGTTTGACTGCCTTAAAAATTAAAAAAAAAAATTGCAACGCAAATTCATGTTTCTGTTAGTTACTCAGGTTAATGTAAATTGTTCATAGTAATTAATTTTTTTTCGATTAATATAATCTACATCAATTTTTCAATGCTTATTCATAATATCTGTATATAATCATTTCAATTTAAATGATTTCGATATACGTTCTTGAAATACATGAGTGCGGCCTGAATTTGCGTTCCTGGCAGTCAGTCTTTTAATTGACAACAAAACATTAGTCGTAATAGTTACAAACATAGCACTGTACATTCTTTGTAAATCTAATAAGGTGCATAAAATTATAAGAAATCATGTGCAATATTGCCTATTTATTTATTATTATTGAAAGAAAGAAGTTATGCAGTATTGAAGTAATTCATTAAACATTTATTCTGTAGCAAGGCTTAATAATATGGTGCAAACAATTTTTAAACTTTTAAATAAAAATATAATATAAAATTAGACGATTAATAAATTATCAATATTTAAATCTTTTAATTTCGTAATAATATTGGACGGACGTAAGCGTAATTGAAAGGAAGGACTAATGCGAATAGTTTGAGCAACTTGGGCATCATCTGAAGTACAAGAAAAATAAAGAAAGGAATATTTACCACAAATATTCATAGTGTATTTCAATAAAAACTGAAACCGAAATCTCGCATTTGGTTTCCGAAACAACCTAATCTAACGACGAATATAAAACTAAAAAAAAAATAGTTTTATTTCCGTGGGTAAATTACACTATAGCGGGATATGAACTACGGAAAATTAAAAATACCATTTCTTTACTGTGCGAGAAATATGTTTGTAAATGAAGCAATGCTATGTACTAGAGCCACTGAAAATTGTATACCTTTTTCTAAGAACGTTTCTCTTATGTTTGAAGATGGAATATATGCTAAAAATACACTTGTTAGTCAACAATAAAAAGTTTTGGAGACATTTGTATTTTACCTTTAATTGAATCTTAGTTCACTGCAAAACCAGATAAATTGTACTTAATATTGAATTTAAAACTTGCCAAAACTCGTATTTGACTTGTTCTTGGCTATGAAATCTAATTTTTAGAGAAATATTTGAAAAGAGTGTTTATTCGAATATTGAAATTTTATTCTGAAAAAGTGTTGTTTAAATTGGTAGGATTTTTGCCATTTTCGATCACGTTTCAGCTCGTAACTGAGATGTAATCTTCAATATACTATGAAGTTAGTCATTTAGGAATCTGAATTTTGACTTTATGAATCCTGCACAATCAATCCTTTGAGAATCCGTACTGGAGTTGTGCGACTTGAGAGTCTGTTCAAACGAAGATGCTGCACATCCAGTTTATTTCAAGTTATGTTCATTGAAAAAATAGATAATTCATTCATAATAATGAGTTCAAAAGATGAAGATTTTCGTTCTGAAGTGTTCATTCCTAATAAATAATATTCATTTAGAAATAATATTTTTTGCAAATATTTAATTTTTTTCTTCAAGCGCTAATTATATTGATAGGACATTTCATTTCTATGTGGAAACTTTAGGTTCCATTTCTGGATACAGGACCGTTCTTAATATATCATGAATTGTTGCCGAACTCTGAATAAATTATAGAAGATTCATAATTTAACGTGAATCCTATATAATCAATTGATTGTGAAAATATAGGAGAGCTGAGCAATTTGCGATTATCCCTTCAAAGAACATTTTTTTTTGTTTCAGAAAAGAGAGAAGAATGCATGAAATATATCTATCAGTTATGTAAACCAAATGTATACGCATTTATATAAACAATGCAAATAATTATATGAAACATCAGTATCTTAATTAAAACAGCCGTTGCTTGCTCAGAGTTTTACGATAATACAAGTTTGAAATTTTTCACACATGTGCATTCTCGGCGACTGAGATCTATTTTTATATTTCAGGAGCTTAATTATCAATTAACTGGTAGTGAATTTAAGAAGAATTCTGTTTAGGATAACATAATATTTTTAATTTCCTTTATGTGAATATCCTAAAAATGGAAATAAATTGGAGCTAAATATTTCTTCCAACACTTTAATAAAATTAAGTTCTTAAAACACCTTTTCATGTAATTAATTTGATCTGAATTTTATTAAGTTCTTTTTAATCATGGTATTCGAAATCACTTCCTGAATTTAAAGAGACATGCGCAAAACAAAAGTCTTTCAAAGACAATTAAAATGTCTGCATAATATTCTTACAGATTAGTTACTGTTTCTCAATCAATATCTTATTAAATTTCTTAATTTTATCATGGAGTTTAAAAGCACTGCGTGATTTTAAAGCAGAATGTACAAAACAATCTGAATGTATTTCGAAGACATTTGTTCAAGACACACACTGTTCATTGCCAACGTTTTTTCTGGCAGTTTACTGCTTTTCAATCAGCTTTTTCTCAATAGTTTTTCTTTCTTTTTTTTTACTCAGGGGGTTTAAAAGTACTTCCTGACTTTAAATTGAATACACAAATTATCTGTGTCTTTAATGTCTTTCAAGGCATTTAATATATGGATATAATACTTTTACGGCTCAGTGCCGACGTTTTTCTGGCAATCTATTGCTTTTAAAGCAACATTTTGCTTAACGTTTCATCTTGCCATGCAGTTTCCAAACATTTCATGGTTTATGTACGTTCTGTTTTAAAATATCTCAATGTCTTTAAAGACAGTTTGAAATATCTGCTCCATACACTTACAGTCTTAACAGCAAATGAAATCGTATAATCAATATGATTCTATCATCGGGAGTATATCTTTATGTAGAAAGTATCATCATTTGGCATAGATAAAATTTTTTTGCCTTATATGATTATTGCCATTACCGCTTATTGTATATATCTTAACATGAGTAATATCTATAAGATTTCTATACAAGATATTATTCCTATAATTTCATTATTCCTTATTTCAGAGAACTTAATGTAACCTTTTTTATCAATAAAAAAATTTCCTGGTTCTTTTCTACAAGAACAACTGTCAGTTATTTTAACCAAAATTAAATTGCATTTAACGTTATTTAAGCATTCATTGGCACACGGTTCGACTGAAAATCATTTTTTCCCCTTTCATTCAAAAAGCATTCAGACATTAAAAATTTGTAGGACCTCGACCGAACTGAAAATAATCTTAAAGCATATCTAAATTTTTAATTTGTTTAGAAGCGAGCAAATCTCCTGAGATTTTATAATTCCGCAAAGCGAAATCTCAGGTACATGTCAATTAACTATACATTTTCAAAGAAAGTGTGATGTTACAAATTGCCGTACAATTTTGAACAAAGTATTTTAAAATCATTCAGAACATTAGAACAGAATAATTTCGGGTTCAGTATTAAGGTTTTTATATATTTTTAACATTGAAGATCAAATCAATCTCCTGATGTAAGTTAAATAACCTAAGTTATAGTGCAGCTTAAAATATTCATAAAGAGATGTGAACCAACACTTGACTTCAAGGAATCTTTAACGGCGCCCCCCCCACACACACGATGTCTGAAATAGAAGACGCGTCTTTAGTTGGATATAAATAATTATTTAAAAAAATAAAAATTTTAATAGACCACGTTTTTAAAACGGACTAAAAAGTATAAAATAATTTCTTCTTGCCCCATACAGATTTACAACCCCATACAGATTCAAAACGAAAAACGTGGGGCGCATGTAATAGATAATTCATGTATAAATAGTTTACTTCAGTCACTAACAATTTTATTGCAATGGAAATGATATGAACTGTTGTGTGAGTTTTCTCAACGACAGCTACTCTCTACACTCCTTACTATTAAATATTGCATGCGCCCCACGTTTTTCGTTTTAAATCTGTATGGGGTTATAAATCTGTATGGGGCAAGAAGAAATTATTTTATACTTTTTAGTCCGTTTTAAAAACGTGGTCTATTAAAATTTTTATTTTTTTAAATAATTATTTTCTGCTTTTTAGTCTTCTGTGTGTGAAATTTTGCAATCGATTTTAAACATCTTGATGAGATTATGATGGAGACATGTGACAAATTTCAGGTTTATTTCAGTTTCTCTTAACCTGATCATAAATAGAAAATTGTTATTTTCCTGAAAAAGTAAGTTATGTGACGCAGAGACCTTTGAGATATAATGAAAAACGTACTGCGCATGCGCAAAGATATGGCTAAAATATGGGGTGCATCGATGGTCCCATGGGCCATCCTTATATCCAAGAACCAAGTCTGTAATGTTAATAGCTTAAGAGATATAATGAAAAACGTACTGCGCATGCGCAAAGATATGCCTGAAATATAGGGGTGCTTCGATGATCCCATGGGTCATCCACATACCCAAGAACCAAGTCTGTAATGTTAATAGTTTTCGAGATATAATGAAAAACGTACTGCGGATGCGTCATGCAAAACATGAAATGACAGACAAACGGACAGACAGACAGACAAGAAAGCGAATTAATAATGCATTGTCATCTAGTTCTGAACTATGTTTAAAGTTTCAAGTCTCCAGCTCATCGGGAAGTTAGTTTAAAATCGATCGCAAGATTTGCACCGAACAGACAGACAGACAGACAGACAAGAAAGCGAGTTAATAAAAACGTGTTAAAAATGACGATTTCTTAGTTCAATTCTTATGATAAAAGCGTGCGTTTCATTAAGTATTTTCATGAGAAATTTTATGAAAGCAAGAAATTTCTAACATCAGTAACAACATGCCGTCGCTACATACTTATTCGCTTATACAAATAATCGCTGTGTTGAAAAGAAAATACTTAAAACTTACGTACTTAAACTCCCAGTTAACGCACATACCTAATGGAAAATTTACGAAAAGGGCTCAAGAAATGTGTGCTCTGTAAAGAGGAAATTTTCTCTCATTGACTCTTTAAAATAAAGAACACTTCTAACTGAAAATTTTTACTGACTGCCTTTTTTTACGGTGCTTACGTTTTTTTTATATTTGAACAGGAAACCATCTGAAATTGATGTTCATTAACATGTGACTTTGTGATATAAAACTTTTAACATCAGATGTACAGATAGATATAAAACAATGTTTGGGTTGTCTTTCCAAATATTCAATCCTTTTTCCCAGCAGCATTAGACAACTACTCGGGTTAAAATTGTGCTCAAAATTTAGATATTTATCAAAATATTCAAAATTATATCCAGTATATTAATTGTGTTTTTTTGTATTCAGTTTGATGTTAAAATGTATCTATTGAATCTTAGGAACATTGATAGGGAATAAGAACAAATATCTAAAGGTATTTCTAAATTTGACTTTTATAATAAATACTAAATGGAACGCTAAATGATAAGATTGAAATATTATTAGGTCACTAACCAAAGAAAAATTCCACTGCTCGACAATAGTAATAATGTCCCCTACATGTACAGATTAGATGCAAGAGATTGGTTGTGATGTCCCAGGATGTATCAAATTACTAGCTAATCCCGCACAGAGAATCTGTGCTCCGTTTTATACGCATTTTCTGCCTGATTATCGCTTTCTGGCTTCTGATGCTTCAGTTCGCCAAAAATACAGCGCTCGTAAACTATCGTCAAGAAACAAATTGAGCCAAGCTGGCGATTCAATGCTCCAAGAAAATTTCGTGAAAACAGAAAAGTGCCAAGTGGTGTGCGTATAACGGAATAGTACACATTATACCATGATTCACAATAGTTAGTAACTTAACTACTACGCTCACTTAAACTATTTTGACATTCATTTGAACGTCTTTTTGGCTCAGCTAAGCCTATCCAATATATTTTTAACTCATCTCTTTTCATATGTTCATCCACAGTTTCATTATATTGTAAGAAATATTGTGAACTCGACGTCGTAAACGGATTTGCTTTTTCGAGAAAAAGCTGTTTTACACCAGAACGAATATAGTAGAAGTGTATGCCTATGAAGTCATGGCTGGCTAACATGGCTACCAATTTTGTTTTCTTAAACAAACCGATCATTGTCATCGTCAAAAGAGAAATTAGCATCTTTTCTTTGCCATGTACGTTATCGTTTTATATATAGAGATATTTACTATCATGAATATTGCATATCCAATACTAAACTTAATTATTCTGAGTGAAATGTTTTAAACTGATACTATGTCTTAAACATTTATGAATCGAAGGGCGAAACATAAGAAAGTTGAAAAAAATCTGGATTTTTAATACACAATCCAGAGTATTTAAATTGCTTATAGAAACTGAAAAGGCAAAGGAATTTGTAGCAGAATTAAACAGAGGAGAAAGATTGTTAGTTGTGGTTGTGTGAGTTAAACGTATTTATATCTAAAAATAGCAGATGAAATAAAAGATCTACAACTGCTACTTGATATCAGATAAGTTTCTTGGAAAAAATATTATTTAAACACCCAAAAAGATGAAACAATTATGTTCATTTAATTAATAGGGATTTTTTTGCTTTTAATTAAGAGTGTAAATTTTAAATTAATTTTCATTGAAATATGTAAAAGCATAACTGACAAGGAAAAATGCACACTTCTTACTTAAATTATTATATTATTTCTGGATTTATTACGATATTATTCATGACTGATTAATTTACCACTCATTTCAAGTTAAATGTTATCAATGTTTTAATTCTTAATTCTTTATTAAACATATTGTACCTTCTCCATTCTTTTGAGGAACTTGTATGTGCAGGCTGAAATTCTTTTTTTTACTGAATTTTTTTGTATAGAATTCGAGAATGCTAATGAACACAAAAATTATATATTTATAAGTAAATTAACCAGAAAAAAAACTTGCATAAATCGTTTCAAGTTCTTTACCATGAAAATGGAAAAACTATTTTCAATATATTTCTAGATTGCAGGTCTCAACAGCAATTTAGCAAATACACCCTCCTAATTTCTTTTGTTGATAAAATTAGGATTTATTTGCTTTATAAGCTTCGTAGGTAATTGATGTCTTGTTTTTGAGCTATAAAGGATTTCATTATCATCATTAACTTTCTTTTTTTTTTTAAGAATTAAATTGTTTTTAGTAACACACATATCAAAAAGAAATAATTGCAAATCTTAAATAACGATTTTTAAAGCTCATGGTCTTTTGAAATATTAAATATATTTATTTACATCATCTTCGCTGAAGTTTTCTTTGAAACAAAAATGCGAATCATTTGGGGATTCAACTTCCCAGTAATTTTGAGTTTCTGCATAAATTGCTATATCCGTGATTATATATAATTAGTTATAATAAACTGCATGTTTAAGTATTTTCGAATTTAGTATTTACGTATATCTACGTAACAAAATATATTTTCCTTCGGTATTTTTTTAAAGCGGTAACATGTTGATGAAAAAACAACTTGCTAAAATTTGTTTCCAGTGTTTTAATTCGATCTAACGACTCAATTCCAGATTATTGTTCCTTTAATTGAAGGGAAATTATAATTTAAAAGGAAACTGATTATGAAAAGGCAGATTATTCAAGAAATTGAGGGTGGAAATTAATGTAATGACTTTCCAGCTACATGTTTTAAGATCAGAAGCAACAATCTTGGGAACCTCGAAATGCAGACCCAGTATAGGGCTTTTAGTACCCTCGAAAGCTTTTGAGCTCAAGTTTCAAAAAAAGTTTTTATAATGATTTTAAACTCAATGATAAATAAAATATCATTTTGAACATGGAATTCTTTTTTATTAAAGTCTCCATTTTTTACTTCAAATTTCTACTCTTTGGTAGATTTTTGTGGCTTTCATCCTAAACCACAAAAGAAATTCTCTCATTACAGGGAACCTAATATCGTACTTACTTTCTTTAATAATTGTTTCCTCTGTACCATAGTTTGGCGCCGGAGAAAGTTCTTCGTCTAGAATATTTTTATGAAAATAAGTATCTTCTAAAATTAAATTTCTTCTGTATTGCTGAGAGATTTTTAAAATGGATCCAATGATTACGTTCTCTTTATGTACAGAAAATAAAATTTTTCCACTTTCCGCTATTCCTGATTTCTGTTGTTTTTGCTGTAGCATTTTAGAATTTTTTGCAAATATTATTCTATGTAATCAGGATACTGATGCCATTAATTAATTAAAATAAATATTTGGCTACGTTTATGCCATTGATAAATGCTTCTCTCGACTGACGTAAACATTCTTTCTTTGAATGAAGAAATGCAAATTTTATATAGTTTTTTTTAGACTTTCGTAAAGATCCTTTTTTTTTAGAGAAATTGACATTTGGAAGACAGATTTTCAAATCGGATCATATTTGAGTTTTTATTTCATACTAGTTACCTTCGGCGACCAGTTACGAAAGAAATAAGGAGAGTTCGTCGTTTATTTTGCATGTTGCATAACATTAATTTTTTATAATGATATCCGTACACTCTCAAAGTTGTAAATTTCCGTCGATGTTAAGCCCATGTGCACTCAACGGCAAAATGTGTCATTTCCAGTACCTGTCTAAATGAATTTCGAAGACGAGTTTCTTTGTTGAAAAGCTTTCTTAAATGTTTTGCATTAAACCTGATTTTAGAAAAGGGATACTTTAGGAACGAGTCGAATATTCATAAATAATTTAAAGATATATCATTCTTTGATTGAAGTTCATTACAGCATCAAAACTTCCATTTTAAGTGGTTGCTTTGTCTATGAAACTTACTCTTGTAATAAGCGCGTACACAATATTTTGTACTATTCATTTTATTTCGTTAAAAGTTTAATGAATAATTTCTGATATGTGGTGAAAAATCATAGAAAAGTTTAATACTAAGTTGAGTTAAAATAAATATATATATCCAGTAATTTCGAATGCATTCATAATTCAATATTTGTTGCGTTAGTGACTAAATTTTCAAAAGAATTTGTTTAAAATATTGTAAATACCATAAGAAAAATAAAGTTCTACTGAATTACTGCCAATTTCTGCAATGAATTTAAATGTCTGCGTTATTGAGGAAAGATTCGTTTAAAAGTTATTCGACGAACTACAAAGCCTCTAATACACTGGACCTAAAAATGTGGGTCGCGAAAAAAAGTGGTGTTATTCAAATTTATGTCATGTTAGTCAAGACTCTAAATGTCTTCTGTGTCATTTTCTTACATATTTCTGAGC
>BGPR01048747.1:0-11478 GCA_013235015.1 Araneus ventricosus
TTGTTTCATTATTTCAGAATATGCAACTTCCTCAACATATACTTTCAACAAACTATTAATGGGTCATGACATTAGACGATTACTTGTCAGTTCTACTCTTTGTTTCATTACTTCAGAAAATGCAACTTCCTCAACATATACTTTCAACAGACTATTAATGGGTCATGACATTAGACGATTACTTGTCAGTTCTACTCTTGTTTCATTATTTCAGAATATGCAACTTCCTCAACACATACTTTCAACAGACTATTAATGGGTCATGACATCAGACGATTTCTTGTCAGTTCTACTCTTTGTTATTTAAACATCAGCAGTCTCTTAAATGAGATACACAGAAAAAGATATTTTATTTCATTTAAAATCTGAAACTAAATTTCATAGATCCTACCATAAGTTCATTTTAATTTGAAACTTTTTTCGTTGTTGTCTTTACTTCTTGGAAATCTAAATAATAGGGAGTTCTTTCTTCCACTCTATTCCTTTTATGTTGTTCAAAAATTTTATTGAGAAGACAAATATTTAGGTGCACTGGTCACGTTCATCCTTCAAATATTCAGAGAATAGTCACGCTTCCTATCTGAAATTTAAAAATTGAAGACGCTTGAGACATTCGTTTCGTCATTGTTTATACAACGAATGAAGAGCGAATAGGCTGTCAAAGCTAAAAACAAAATAACGCATCTGTTTTTGCCTTCTTTTATCATTTCAAAAAGCTTTCATAAGCACGGTTGGTGTATTTTTGTTGCTTGGTTTATTTCCATTCTGACACATCTGGCAACGATGTAATTTCAGAAATCTGCCTGTTTTCATTCTTATAGTTGTTGTTTTCAGGATCTTGCTTCATTACCTAAAATTTCCGACAATCTTATTTAAAAAATAAATCATAAAATAGAACTAAAATTTAGGACTAAATTTTCGAGGTAAATAATTTTTCAAGCAATGCGAGTTTTACATGAGCAAAAATTCTGTTCAGTCAAGAATTCTTATTTTCCAACATTATAACTCTGTGAGGGGCATTTATTTAATTTTTCGTGATTATATTCACTACTATTCCAGCAGCGCTACTCAGGAAAAGATTTTTGTTACTTTCTTGCCTGTTGGAAAAAATTGTTGAAGCGATATTGAATGATTTATGTAGTAGTACCATACATTGAAAGCCAGATCTATCATATCAATTACAAATTTACCATATAGTGTCGATCAGTTTATCACTACATTAGTATTTTCTACAGGGAATGCTCTTCCAACTGTAATTTTGCTAATATAAAAAAACTACTTTTTCTTTTAGTTCATGGTTTTTGTCTTAACTCTTACTAGGGTGTAAACCTTAGCATGTAATAGGAATTGTTTGATTTGTATTTAATTAGAAAAATAACATTATCAAAATGGGTCTATTTAGTATAAAATTCAATCTGTATTCGAAAAAGCCCAGGTAAGCCACATGAAGCAGTTAAAATGAAAAAAATTGATTGCTAAAATTTTACAGAAATTTGAAAAATTTTGTTAGACACACACATAAAGAGTGAGGCAATCTCAGTTCGGAGGTTCTGATTTCGTATCTCATCAAATGGGAGAGTTTAAATAATATAATTCATGTGCCAAATAGGAACCCTTAAAATTAATTCTCAGAACAATGGAAGTAACAAGTTAAATAAAATGTTTCCTCTTTCTGATTATTAGTTCATTAAGCTTCATATAAAAGAAACATTCTGAAAATGAATATTATGTTCTTTTCTTTCTGAAGTCTAAACAATTCTTGTATTCCTGATGTCGTTCCGATGATTATTTTATTTAAGTTTATTAATTTTGCTCATAATGGGAACACACATATGAGATTCTCTCTCTCTCTGAAATTATACCCAATTTATTCAGACTCCAGCATCATTCTAAAATATATGAGGAAAGTATTTAGAACAAGTTTAAATTCAGTTTTAAAAATGTATTCTTGCTTTTGTTGATCGATAAGAAAATAATAAAATATCGATATAGATTTCAGAGAGTAAGAGAAACTATTTTCAAAAGCTAAAATCAAAGAAACAGTCTTATTTAAAGATAATGACTATAGCTTGCTGACTTTTAATCATAGTTCAATTTTAAAAATATTTTATTCAGAAAACTTTTATTAATTTTCAACTTAAAATTCAAGCAAATATTTTTCAATAAAGGAAACTGAAATTCTACCACAGAGAACTGGCAATTATCAGAATCGTTCATTTTTCTTTTCATGACCATTTTAATATTTTTAACTGCCCCGTAACTTTATTTTCTTGTTTTAGAAGTCTTGATTGATATGTGTTTTCGGAAATATATATATATGTCTGTATAATTCTCCTAAATATTTTTCTAACCCTTTTATTGAATTCTATTTTTAATGCAATTAATCTGATGATTTTTTTCAATTTCTACTCTTATGGATTTTTTTTAATTTTCTTATTAATCTGAAAATCAACTATTTCAAATTTGTAATAAGTTTTAAGCTAGAATTTTTAGAGGACTTTTATTCAAAATCTTGAAATATTTGTCCTCAAGAGATCACGCCAAAAAACTTTATAACATTTCTTGCACTGCCTCTTTTCATTCGAAGAGTTATTCGTCCATTAATTTTACAACCAATTTTATTACTGCTGAATATATTTTTTTAACGGTTTTACTGTCCTGAACGTTTAATTTATTATATTATTCATTTTTTCCGTTCTTTGAGAATTTCGTTATTAATTATGATACTTACGTTTTATAGTCTAATATAGAGATACTTTGATTTTTGCTTATCTATCGAAGTATCTTTAAAGATCAAAAAGCTAATGATTATAAATAATATATCAAATACAATGCTTATAAAAATAAATATATATAATGCTTTTATAAATTATAATATAATATATAATAGAAATATGATTTTTTGTGTTTCTCCTGTATAATGTTACTACTTAAAGTACTGGTACAAAAATCTATTTAATTTCCCTATATTATTTCCTTCACATAGCCCGTAAGATTTATCGTTATAAGGTACATTCATCTAATATGCATTCAAATATCAAAATATAATGATATTTATGTTTTAGAGTCTAATACAGAGGTTCTTTATCGTGATAAGGTACATTCATCTAAAAATATTAAAATATAGTGATATTTATGTTTAAGAGTCTATCTTGTATAGCATGTAAAATATTTCTATGGATCAAAAATTCAATGCTTATAAATTTTCTCTTGTACAATTTTAATATTTAAAGTATTGGTATTAAGATTTATTTAATTTCTTTATATTTTTCCTTCATACACTTTGAAATCTGTAATATTGATCAAGATAAGAGACCATAATCTAAAAATATTAAAACAATCACAGTCTTTTTATTCCCTCTTAATGAAAATACCTGTTTTTCTCTTAAACATTAATATGAAGTAAAAATAAAGATAACTCGTTTTCACTTACCAATCATGAATAGCTATTTATTTCTGAATTTCCTCACATTAATCAGAGTAATTGTTCGATTAACTTTATTATTGTTCCTTAAGAAACCATAATCAAATGCACAACTTAAACACTAATTAATCTCTAGATGCTAATTTTATGCTGAGGTATTATCAAAGAAATAAATAATTAATAACTTCGGTTTGAATATGTTCATATCTTCCTCAATTCTTAAAGAAACTCAAACGTTTAAAGGTATGAAATTATTTAATATGCTTATTTGAATATATATTAGTTTTAAAAGCATTGAAAATCTCATTTTTATTGCATTTAATTACAAAAATTCACAACTTGGATTCTCAAAATGTGGATAGTTATTAAAATTAAGCCTCTAGAACATCTTCATACAGATAGCGAATTAAGTATTAAAAATGTCTTACTTTACATATTAACCCACCGCTGGCATCCTGAGACTGTTCCCTATTTATCGTACTTTTTTTACTGATAGAACCTCCAATAAACAAATGAAAATTCAATAACGTTTAATGGCATATCTTATGTTTACTTAATCCCTTGATGAATGATCATCTTTCAACTACCAACGCTCATAATTAAATGATGCGTTAGGTATTGAGATGTTTGATTATCATAAGCTAATTTCATTATTATGCGCAATTCAGATCATTAACGCTTACATCAAAGCTCTTAATTGAATTTTCGGAGCTCAGTCGGAAATATTATGCCTTACTAATTCTACTGCTAACAATGAAAGTGAGAGCATATTGTCTGACAAAAGTTAATAGACTGTTTTCCATCCCTGAATTATTTAAAGCACTTCTTATTTAATATGTAATCCAGTTATTCTAACAACGAGTTCAAAAAAGCAGCTTTTCGCTATTAAAACAAGCAATTATCTCATTTATCTTCTTACGATGGAATACTGAAGACATAAACATACATACAGCCATAGGTAACTAATTTAATTATTGAAAGTATAACTAATAGGGGTTATTTCTTGCAATTAGAATTTTCGCCATTTCTCTTGAAATAGTTACTGAATAAAAATAAACGTTATTAATGAATTGTTTTCTGGATTTCTCAGATTTTTACGTTTTATTGCATTGCATTCATAATGAAAATAAGGATAACGTAGATAATTATAATAGAATATCACGGAAATAGTTTGATCCTGATCGTGTGTTTATTTTGGACTTAATATTTTAGAATTAAAAATGTCTTTCTTAACCGAAGATAAATCCTCCATATCAAGAGGAAAGCTACCATGGGATAAATAAACAAGACCCAAACTCAAAAAAATAAATATTATAGAAATTTATGTTTATTTCAAGAAGTGCAGTATATTATGCAGGGTAAAATTTGTTTTCCTAAAACTTCCTGACACACGTTTCATATTCCTCTGGATACAATTCTTCTTTCTACTTTAAGAACTCTAACCTTTGAAGTAAGAACTATTAAACTTTTAGAGTGAATACTTTCAAACTGACTGATGTCGATGTTAATAACTCTAGATTTTACGGATGATTTGAAATACTTACTATGCAATTTTTTTTTCAAATCTGGCTGGAAGATATTTGTTAATTTTAGACCCATCAATTTAAACGAATTTTTCTTTCTAACTGAAATCATCCTGTACAGCGGTTACCTTCATACCAATGTGATTAGGTATCAGTTTTTCATTTAATTTAGTTTAGTTATTTTAACGTCCCGTTCTGAAGCAACACGAAGGCTAGTTTGAGACTAATCTCGTAATTTTGAACCACGGTTAGATGACGAGAATGACACCTGAGCTGGCGACCCCTCTTCAAACTTCCGCACCACACCAGCTGGTGGACGTTTGACCCCTAAGCATGGTTTTACATGTAACAGGCCAAATACATAAGGATATTCAGTGGAATTGGGTTTAGGGCCTGGAGTCCTCTGGCTCCGAGGCCTACACCTTACCACTAGGCCGCCGCGGACATTTTTTCATTTATCAAAAAAGCAAATTTTCTTTCCAGACATCAAAACTTTAAACCGCTTATTTATAATTCAATTTTAATGGTAAAAATGATTTTACCCGCTTGTTTCTGACAACGGCTTTTACTAATAATTATGACCCTCAATATAATTAAATATATAACCATAGAGAAATTTCCCCTCACTGCATTGGCATCTGTGGTGAACTGAAGGATCCGGTCTCCGGGAATAACAAATTCGGGCTCCATGGTGGACGCATAATAGCCTCCATTATTAGCAGCACTTTCGATGTTCCCTCAAACAGAGATACAACACGTCATCCGGAATGAGCCAATATGAGCAACACCAACATTATTGCCACCTCCTGTCAAGCCAAAACTTGCTTAGTGATATGGCACCCTCACATCCCGATATATGAGTTGTTCCGGAGGAATTAGCTAAGTATATATATAAGACATAAAGAGCCACCTCTGTCCTAAATTCCATTCGGGATTTGTTGAAGAAGTTCGCCACACAGCACAGTCGGGACAAAGATCGAAGTCCTAACATCCACCACCGACCACGGCTAATCCTTCCCTAAGGAGTTACTTAAAGTCTTCGGAGTACAGCTAACTCGATTCAACACCATTTATGTACCCGCAGAGGAGACCATCTTCCCGCGTATTCAATAGCACGGGGCAGCGAAGTTCTGCCCATGGTGGGATTAATTAAGAATAGAAAGAATGATTTAATATCATGCCAGAGAATTGAAAGGGCAAATCAGGTGTATAGAAACAAAAAAAAATCGCATACAAACTTAGTCACAAACGTCTTCAGAAAGCGTTAGATATTTCTTAAGAAAATACAAAGTGCAATTATGACTGCAAAAAGCAACCAATAAAATTTTGTTATACTTTATTTCCGCACAAATTACACCTGCAAATTAATAATACTAGAACATGGGGGCGACAGTTTTGTCAAAACCATTGACACACACATGGTGCCCATACTGCAATGAATAACCTGATCAAAATTTCCAGGCATATAGGATGTTATTCTATTTATTATGTCGCATGCATAAGATACCTATTTAGTCAGTTCGCAGCCAGTGAATCGTCGCAAGTTACTTGTGAGTAATGCGTGGAATCCACGGCTCGACTTATTTTCCTAACTTAATAAAGCTCTCTAACACAATTTTGAATAGCATTTGCGACTCGAACTTTCTATAGAAATTTTATTTTTAACCACACTGTATTTATTAATATTTTTACTAACATTCAATGTCACTTTCCTAGAGTGTTGGTCTTGTAGTGGGAAACAGATATTTACAGAGGTTCTTACTAGATATCCAGGGCAGATGAAGCTAATGCCACACGACCTTGGCGACCATTTGGCGACTTTGTGAAAAATTTTGGATGTTTTAGAGACAAAATGAAGGTCCTCGAATATGCGGGAATTTGGGTCCTATCTCTCATAGGAGCCAGAGATTTCCTAGTGACATCGTGCCCTGTTGGAAAGACACGCGGAGTTACTGAAACGAGGGAATGTCTTTGGAGTTTTGTCCATAGTGCGAGCTGGTAAGCTGTTAGACGCCGAGCGGTACTGAAAGTGCTGTTACTGTTATTATTAGTTTGTGTTGCTAGTTTCTACAAGTGTTGATTTTTTTTCTTGCGCTTCGTGTCTTCCGAAATATTTGTAAATAAAGCGTATTTCTCGATTGTTAGACTTTTTCAGATTACACTCACCTGACGATTTTCGTAACGTTTTATTATATACTGTGAAATTATATAATAAACATTCAGCTTCAGATCATGGATTAGTGATTCGTTTCCTTAACAGGTTTGAGATGAATAATTGGGGTATGTATATAATGCCAATCACCGTCATTTAAACTTTTTTACGTTGGTGCTAATGTCTTGAAGAAAACGTTTTCTACTCAGACTTGTCTTTATCATTGAAATCTGTTCAGAATTAAGAAAACTCTCTTCAATACCATCCCGCAAACATGTACGCAAATACAGCTTATAAATGAACTGCTCATCAAGCAATTGAAGCAAAGTTATAATAGCTGAAGTTGAATTATTAATATTTGAAAAGAAAATAACATAATACTAAACAAAAGAAAATATCATTATATTTAATCAAATATAATCATCATTTTATGATTATAATTGATTCAATTTATTATTGTTAATTGATTAATTTATTATATTTGATTGATCAAAACAAAATATAATCAACATTATGCTATCAATTTCATGTTAATTTATATTTTAAATTAATCTAAATGAAAAGGTTGAACAACACAAAAATATAAAGAAACCATTAAGAAAAACATAATGCGACTGACAAAACAAGAAAACTCAAACGAAGAAAGCCGATGTCCTATTCAAAACCTCAACACCCAATGTCTAAAAGGAAACCCCACATGCATCGTTGCATGTGGTTTCCACTGACTGCTCCACTACAATATTTGGAACAAATTGGAGTACAGTGGGTGCATATCCGGAAGCAATGGTCCGCCAAACAGCTGCGACTAGTAGTGAAACAAAAAATAGTGTTGCTTTTTGACAGAGCTTTGAATGCATCTACGCTTGGAGCCCGTATTATTTTATTCACAACAAAGATTCTTACATAGAGGAATTAATGGTATACCCGCTGGGAATTGTTTAATGAAAAAAATACTGTTTCACTATTAATCTGTTCTAGATAATTTAATTATCTCCTTCTTCCTATCTAATACAAAATTCGTGTATAGAGACAGCATAACAATCTTCTAAAAAGTCAAAGGAAAAATATTATACGGATTTTTAATTACACCGGTACACAAATGCTAAGGAACCTTTTTTAAGATGCGAAAAATTTGGACTTAATACTTAATAGGAATAAAATGGTTCTCAATCAGTTTCGGAGAATCGTTGAACATACAATCGTTGGAACTCACATTTTACAGTGAAGATTCGGTCACAAGGCCATTTAGGGGAACGTAAACAAATTGATGAAGGCGAAAATTATTTTGACCAATCCCGTTTCACATAAAGCTGATAATGAGTTGAAACCTTTATCTATGGTCTTGTTTGATGTGCATAATGTTTATTAGAATTTTCGTAAAAATAGCAAAACTATTGGTGAAAATATAAAGGTTTCTTTAAAAAATCGTTAATTTTTCTGCATGTTTTTTGTTTATAACATGCAGAATTTTCTACCAAATTCTACGAAACTTGCAGAATATTTTACAATATGTACAAGAAGCTTTGCAATAAACTTTAAATCAAATAATTTGAATATTACAGAAAATAAGAGTATTTTTAGTAAATACTTTTTTACTGCGCATGTGCGAAACTTAGCAAATTTTTTCTTTTATAAATTCAAGCCAGATATATAGGGCAACTTATATAAAAATTCCAATTTAATACTATTAATATTCAGAAAGATATCGGCATTGCAACGAGGTAAATTTCAAGACACTCAAAGATAAACTAAATGATAAGGGTCCATGCACAAACTGAATTTTGAAAAAGTTTAATCTTTGTATAGACATAATCGAATTGCAATTTAAATTATGTATATAATTTATTAATATACATGAGTATTCAGGAAATTCAACTTCCATAAAATTCAATAGTACTGTTTTAAGTTTCAAGTTTAAAAAATAACAATTTGTGCAGGAACACTCATCACTGAACTTCGTTTAGAGTGTACCAAAATTCATCTCGCTGCAGTTCTGATATCTTTCTAAATATTAACAGTATTAAACTGGAATTTTTAAATAAGTTGCCCTATATATCTGGCTTTGAAGTCATGGAAGAAATGTTTCGCTACGTTCGCACATGCGCAGTAAAAAATTATTTACTACAAATGTTCTTATTTCCTGTAATATTCAAAATATTTTATTCAAAATTTAATAAAAATCGTCTTTCACTTATTGCCAGGTATTCTGTAATTTCCCACAATTTGGTGGAACAATTTGGAGATTCTCCCTAAACGTCCTACGACGATTGTATGTCCCACGATTTTCCTCAACTGATTGCGAACCATTGTATTCCTATTAAGTCCAAATTTTTCAAAATATGAAAAATGATTTTTAGCATTGTCCTCCAGTGTATTGTTTTGACTCATTTGCATATTTCTAGTCACATCCATGAAAAATGTTCAGGATCTCCATAATGAATGATCATCTTTTTTGCTCGATGCTAGCCAAATGGTTCAAGTTATAAAAATTTTAGGACTATTTCCTTCTTCGAGCACAAAATTTCCACAACTTTGTTCCGGTATATTTTTGATGTTACATTACTGGTTTATAGACAAATGGAGGACAAAGGTTGGAAACAAGGGTACTTACGTATTAACGCCACCGAGGCTACAGATTTGGCGGTTTTTAAGTGCCGCCAAATTTGGCGGTTTTTGTACTTACGTATTAACGCCAATTTGGCGGTTTTTGTACTTACGTATTAACGCCAATTTGGCGGTTTTTAAGTGCCGCCAATTTGGCGGTTTTTGTACTTACGTATTAACGCCAATTTGGCGGTTTTTGTACTTACGTATTAACGCCAATTTGGCGGTTTTTGTAAACAAGATTGCTCTTTATTGGCGCATTACCGCCAATCTGTAGCCTCGGTGGCGTTAATACGTAAGTACCGAAACAAGTTTGCTGATGACCTGCCCAGAGCGAGGATGCCCCCCTCCCTCTAATCGGTTCCAGGCTGCTGAAAACAAAATGCTGATTCATCATTAGCTGCTCTGAGGAAACTTGGGACTTTGGAGGGCCTTGAAATATGTCTACTCATTGATAATGGCCTACCTAGAATGATAATATAATTTGAAAAAATAAGTCATCGTTGTCTTTTCATCTTGCAAGAAAAAGAAGAACCATTTCTTCAAAGGTAGTAAAGAAAGTTGCTATTCAACAAATGATGTAAAGAGCCTTCAAACTTTGAGGCCAATACCAAGTCCTCAAATTCATTGCGAATATCTGTATCTTTTATAATAGCTATTCTAGCACGTAGGAAGAATTCGAATGAGTTCTACAGGTTTCCATAGAAACAAACCCTCTGGGGGGCATATTTGGAAATAATCTTTTAAATCGTTAACTTTTTTCCCAAGCTTTTGTTATGTAATCCATAAAGATTCACATTCTTCAGATGAATGGTTATAGTTGAAGGTAGCTGTTAATAAGGAAACTTTGATCATGGACACACTGTATATATTTTTGCTGCTGCATTTATTTGGATGATTGATGTTATTTCGTCCATCACAGTTGTTAAATGTATTTGCTTGTGCGTAATTTATAAAAGTTCTATTTTTACTACTTACTATAAGTTCTATTTTATGACACAAAAGAAGTCAATGAACATTATATTATCGATTAAGCGTACATTTCAAGTTGGATAAAACTATATTTGAAAACATTTTTAAAACTTATATTTCTGGTCATCGGGGAGGTTTGGTATAACCCTCAAGTACAATTACTTATCACTAAGTGACATTCTTGTATGATAGCAAAGGGGAAATCGAAAACTCCCAAATTCTTACCAGCATGTATTTGTTAAAATTTCTTTAGTATTCAATCTAATCTGACATCTGTTGCTATTTTTAAGTCTTGAATGTGTTCTACGTATTTTCAAAAAATCATTTCCGTACATCTTCATTATTAATAAACTTTCATATTTTTTATAATAAGTAAACATTTCTATGCATCTGCACTGTATCAAAATCTAAGATATGAATATTTAAACATTTTAAGAAAATTTAGAATCATCAAACATTTAGAGAAAATTTTATTTTCGCCTGTATTCTAATTGCTTAGATAACTACATGTAAATTGTAAGGAAGAGCAATAACTCTTTTTAAAAAGACTTATTTATGAATATGCATAAATTTTCGATAATAGTTTTTTTACGTAAATGCATGATTTTATTTAAAAATGTAGATTGAAACTTCATGAGAACTTTTTATTTTCAACTTTCACTGTTTCTCTAAAATAAAAAACAGCATTTCTAAATTTCTGCTATAAAATTAAATTCTTCTCGACATTTGTTATAAAAAAGCTCTCATTAATCCTCTGTAACCTACTTCACGCATTGTATGGTTAAAAATGAAATGTTCTGCAT
>BGPR01048748.1:0-11478 GCA_013235015.1 Araneus ventricosus
ATGCAGAACATTTCATTTTTAACCATACAATGCGTGAAGTAGGTTACAGAGGATTAATGAGAGCTTTTTTATAACAAATGTCGAGAAGAATTTAATTTTATAGCAGAAATTTAGAAATGCTGTTTTTTATTTTAGAGAAACAGTGAAAGTTGAAAATAAAAAGTTCTCATGAAGTTTCAATCTACATTTTTAAATAAAATCATGCATTTACGTAAAAAAACTATTATCGAAAATTTATGCATATTCATAAATAAGTCTTTTTAAAAAGAGTTATTGCTCTTCCTTACAATTTACATGTAGTTATCTAAGCAATTAGAATACAGGCGAAAATAAAATTTTCTCTAAATGTTTGATGATTCTAAATTTTCTTAAAATGTTTAAATATTCATATCTTAGATTTTGATACAGTGCAGATGCATAGAAATGTTTACTTATTATAAAAAATATGAAAGTTTATTAATAATGAAGATGTACGGAAATGATTTTTTGAAAATACGTAGAACACATTCAAGACTTAAAAATAGCAACAGATGTCAGATTAGATTGAATACTAAAGAAATTTTAACAAATACATGCTGGTAAGAATTTGGGAGTTTTCGATTTCCCCTTTGCTATCATACAAGAATGTCACTTAGTGATAAGTAATTGTACTTGAGGGTTATACCAAACCTCCCCGATGACCAGAAATATAAGTTTTAAAAATGTTTTCAAATATAGTTTTATCCAACTTGAAATGTACGCTTAATCGATAATATAATGTTCATTGACTTCTTTTGTGTCATAAAATAGAACTTATAGTAAGTAGTAAAAATAGAACTTTTATAAATTACGCACAAGCAAATACATTTAACAACTGTGATGGACGAAATAACATCAATCATCCAAATAAATGCAGCAGCAAAAATATATACAGTGTGTCCATGATCAAAGTTTCCTTATTAACAGCTACCTTCAACTATAACCATTCATCTGAAGAATGTGAATCTTTATGGATTACATAACAAAAGCTTGGGAAAAAAGTTAACGATTTAAAAGATTATTTCCAAATATGCCCCCCAGAGGGTTTGTTTCTATGGAAACCTGTAGAACTCATTCGAATTCTTCCTACGTGCTAGAATAGCTATTATAAAAGATACAGATATTCGCAATGAATTTGAGGACTTGGTATTGGCCTCAAAGTTTGAAGGCTCTTTACATCATTTGTTGAATAGCAACTTTCTTTACTACCTTTGAAGAAATGGTTCTTCTTTTTCTTGCAAGATGAAAAGACAACGATGACTTATTTTTTCAAATTATATTATCATTCTAGGTAGGCCATTATCAATGAGTAGACATATTTCAAGGCCCTCCAAAGTCCCAAGTTTCCTCAGAGCAGCTAATGATGAATCAGCATTTTGTTTTCAGCAGCCTGGAACCGATTAGAGGGAGGGGGGCATCCTCGCTCTGGGCAGGTCATCAGCAAACTTGTTTCGGTACTTACGTATTAACGCCACCGAGGCTACAGATTGGCGGTAATGCGCCAATAAAGAGCAATCTTGTTTACAAAAACCGCCAAATTGGCGTTAATACGTAAGTACAAAAACCGCCAAATTGGCGTTAATACGTAAGTACAAAAACCGCCAAATTGGCGGCACTTAAAAACCGCCAAATTGGCGTTAATACGTAAGTACAAAAACCGCCAAATTGGCGTTAATACGTAAGTACAAAAACCGCCAAATTTGGCGGCACTTAAAAACCGCCAAATCTGTAGCCTCGGTGGCGTTAATACGTAAGTACCCTTGTTTCCAACCTTTGTCCTCCATTTGTCTATAAACCAGTAATGTAACATCAAAAATATACCGGAACAAAGTTGTGGAAATTTTGTGCTCGAAGAAGGAAATAGTCCTAAAATTTTTATAACTTGAACCATTTGGCTAGCATCGAGCAAAAAAGATGATCATTCATTATGGAGATCCTGAACATTTTTCATGGATGTGACTAGAAATATGCAAATGAGTCAAAACAATACACTGGAGGACAATGCTAAAAATCATTTTTCATATTTTGAAAAATTTGGACTTAATAGGAATACAATGGTTCGCAATCAGTTGAGGAAAATCGTGGGACATACAATCGTCGTAGGACGTTTAGGGAGAATCTCCAAATTGTTCCACCAAATTGTGGGAAATTACAGAATACCTGGCAATAAGTGAAAGACGATTTTTATTAAATTTTGAATAAAATATTTTGAATATTACAGGAAATAAGAACATTTGTAGTAAATAATTTTTTACTGCGCATGTGCGAACGTAGCGAAACATTTCTTCCATGACTTCAAAGCCAGATATATAGGGCAACTTATTTAAAAATTCCAGTTTAATACTGTTAATATTTAGAAAGATATCAGAACTGCAGCGAGATGAATTTTGGTACACTCTAAACGAAGTTCAGTGATGAGTGTTCCTGCACAAATTGTTATTTTTTAAACTTGAAACTTAAAACAGTACTATTGAATTTTATGGAAGTTGAATTTCCTGAATACTCATGTATATTAATAAATTATATACATAATTTAAATTGCAATTCGATTATGTCTATACAAAGATTAAACTTTTTCAAAATTCAGTTTGTGCATGGACCCTTATCATTTAGTTTATCTTTGAGTGTCTTGAAATTTACCTCGTTGCAATGCCGATATCTTTCTGAATATTAATAGTATTAAATTGGAATTTTTATATAAGTTGCCCTATATATCTGGCTTGAATTTATAAAAGAAAAAATTTGCTAAGTTTCGCACATGCGCAGTAAAAAAGTATTTACTAAAAATACTCTTATTTTCTGTAATATTCAAATTATTTGATTTAAAGTTTATTGCAAAGCTTCTTGTACATATTGTAAAATATTCTGCAAGTTTCGTAGAATTTGGTAGAAAATTCTGCATGTTATAAACAAAAAACATGCAGAAAAATTAACGATTTTTTAAAGAAACCTTTATATTTTCACCAATAGTTTTGCTATTTTTACGAAAATTCTAATAAACATTATGCACATCAAACAAGACCATAGATAAAGGTTTCAACTCATTATCAGCTTTATGTGAAACGGGATTGGTCAAAATAATTTTCGCCTTCATCAATTTGTTTACGTTCCCCTAAATGGCCTTGTGACCGAATCTTCACTGTAAAATGTGAGTTCCAACGATTGTATGTTCAACGATTCTCCGAAACTGATTGAGAACCATTTTATTCCTATTAAGTATTAAGTCCAAATTTTTCGCATCTTAAAAAAGGTTCCTTAGCATTTGTGTACCGGTGTAATTAAAAATCCGTATAATATTTTTCCTTTGACTTTTTAGAAGATTGTTATGCTGTCTCTATACACGAATTTTGTATTAGATAGGAAGAAGGAGATAATTAAATTATCTAGAACAGATTAATAGTGAAACAGTATTTTTTTCATTAAACAATTCCCAGCGGGTATACCATTAATTCCTCTATGTAAGAATCTTTGTTGTGAATAAAATAATACGGGCTCCAAGCGTAGATGCATTCAAAGCTCTGTCAAAAAGCAACACTATTTTTTGTTTCACTACTAGTCGCAGCTGTTTGGCGGACCATTGCTTCCGGATATGCACCCACTGTACTCCAATTTGTTCCAAATATTGTAGTGGAGCAGTCAGTGGAAACCACATGCAACGATGCATGTGGGGTTTCCTTTTAGACATTGGGTGTTGAGGTTTTGAATAGGACATCGGCTTTCTTCGTTTGAGTTTTCTTGTTTTGTCAGTCGCATTATGTTTTTCTTAATGGTTTCTTTATATTTTTGTGTTGTTCAACCTTTTCATTTAGATTAATTTAAAATATAAATTAACATGAAATTGATAGCATAATGTTGATTATATTTTGTTTTGATCAATCAAATATAATAAATTAATCAATTAACAATAATAAATTGAATCAATTATAATCATAAAATGATGATTATATTTGATTAAATATAATGATATTTTCTTTTGTTTAGTATTATGTTATTTTCTTTTCAAATATTAATAATTCAACTTCAGCTATTATAACTTTGCTTCAATTGCTTGATGAGCAGTTCATTTATAAGCTGTATTTGCGTACATGTTTGCGGGATGGTATTGAAGAGAGTTTTCTTAATTCTGAACAGATTTCAATGATAAAGACAAGTCTGAGTAGAAAACGTTTTCTTCAAGACATTAGCACCAACGTAAAAAAGTTTAAATGACGGTGATTGGCATTATATACATACCCCAATTATTCATCTCAAACCTGTTAAGGAAACGAATCACTAATCCATGATCTGAAGCTGAATGTTTATTATATAATTTCACAGTATATAATAAAACGTTACGAAAATCGTCAGGTGAGTGTAATCTGAAAAAGTCTAACAATCGAGAAATACGCTTTATTTACAAATATTTCGGAAGACACGAAGCGCAAGAAAAAAAATCAACACTTGTAGAAACTAGCAACACAAACTAATAATAACAGTAACAGCACTTTCAGTACCGCTCGGCGTCTAACAGCTTACCAGCTCGCACTATGGACAAAACTCCAAAGACATTCCCTCGTTTCAGTAACTCCGCGTGTCTTTCCAACAGGGCACGATGTCACTAGGAAATCTCTGGCTCCTATGAGAGATAGGACCCAAATTCCCGCATATTCGAGGACCTTCATTTTGTCTCTAAAACATCCAAAATTTTTCACAAAGTCGCCAAATGGTCGCCAAGGTCGTGTGGCATTAGCTTCATCTGCCCTGGATATCTAGTAAGAACCTCTGTAAATATCTGTTTCCCACTACAAGACCAACACTCTAGGAAAGTGACATTGAATGTTAGTAAAAATATTAATAAATACAGTGTGGTTAAAAATAAAATTTCTATAGAAAGTTCGAGTCGCAAATGCTATTCAAAATTGTGTTAGAGAGCTTTATTAAGTTAGGAAAATAAGTCGAGCCGTGGATTCCACGCATTACTCACAAGTAACTTGCGACGATTCACTGGCTGCGAACTGACTAAATAGGTATCTTATGCATGCGACATAATAAATAGAATAACATCCTATATGCCTGGAAATTTTGATCAGGTTATTCATTGCAGTATGGGCACCATGTGTGTGTCAATGGTTTTGACAAAACTGTCGCCCCCATGTTCTAGTATTATTAATTTGCAGGTGTAATTTGTGCGGAAATAAAGTATAACAAAATTTTATTGGTTGCTTTTTGCAGTCATAATTGCACTTTGTATTTTCTTAAGAAATATCTAACGCTTTCTGAAGACGTTTGTGACTAAGTTTGTATGCGATTTTTTTTTGTTTCTATACACCTGATTTGCCCTTTCAATTCTCTGGCATGATATTAAATCATTCTTTCTATTCTTAATTAATCCCACCATGGGCAGAACTTCGCTGCCCCGTGCTATTGAATACGCGGGAAGATGGTCTCCTCTGCGGGTACATAAATGGTGTTGAATCGAGTTAGCTGTACTCCGAAGACTTTAAGTAACTCCTTAGGGAAGGATTAGCCGTGGTCGGTGGTGGATGTTAGGACTTCGATCTTTGTCCCGACTGTGCTGTGTGGCGAACTTCTTCAACAAATCCCGAATGGAATTTAGGACAGAGGTGGCTCTTTATGTCTTATATATATACTTAGCTAATTCCTCCGGAACAACTCATATATCGGGATGTGAGGGTGCCATATCACTAAGCAAGTTTTGGCTTGACAGGAGGTGGCAATAATGTTGGTGTTGCTCATATTGGCTCATTCCGGATGACGTGTTGTATCTCTGTTTGAGGGAACATCGAAAGTGCTGCTAATAATGGAGGCTATTATGCGTCCACCATGGAGCCCGAATTTGTTATTCCCGGAGACCGGATCCTTCAGTTCACCACAGATGCCAATGCAGTGAGGGGAAATTTCTCTATGGTTATATATTTAATTATATTGAGGGTCATAATTATTAGTAAAAGCCGTTGTCAGAAACAAGCGGGTAAAATCATTTTTACCATTAAAATTGAATTATAAATAAGCGGTTTAAAGTTTTGATGTCTGGAAAGAAAATTTGCTTTTTTGATAAATGAAAAAATGTCCGCGGCGGCCTAGTGGTAAGGTGTAGGCCTCGGAGCCAGAGGACTCCAGGCCCTAAACCCAATTCCACTGAATATCCTTATGTATTTGGCCTGTTACATGTAAAACCATGCTTAGGGGTCAAACGTCCACCAGCTGGTGTGGTGCGGAAGTTTGAAGAGGGGTCGCCAGCTCAGGTGTCATTCTCGTCATCTAACCGTGGTTCAAAATTACGAGATTAGTCTCAAACTAGCCTTCGTGTTGCTTCAGAACGGGACGTTAAAATAACTAAACTAAATTAAATGAAAAACTGATACCTAATCACATTGGTATGAAGGTAACCGCTGTACAGGATGATTTCAGTTAGAAAGAAAAATTCGTTTAAATTGATGGGTCTAAAATTAACAAATATCTTCCAGCCAGATTTGAAAAAAAAATTGCATAGTAAGTATTTCAAATCATCCGTAAAATCTAGAGTTATTAACATCGACATCAGTCAGTTTGAAAGTATTCACTCTAAAAGTTTAATAGTTCTTACTTCAAAGGTTAGAGTTCTTAAAGTAGAAAGAAGAATTGTATCCAGAGGAATATGAAACGTGTGTCAGGAAGTTTTAGGAAAACAAATTTTACCCTGCATAATATACTGCACTTCTTGAAATAAACATAAATTTCTATAATATTTATTTTTTTGAGTTTGGGTCTTGTTTATTTATCCCATGGTAGCTTTCCTCTTGATATGGAGGATTTATCTTCGGTTAAGAAAGACATTTTTAATTCTAAAATATTAAGTCCAAAATAAACACACGATCAGGATCAAACTATTTCCGTGATATTCTATTATAATTATCTACGTTATCCTTATTTTCATTATGAATGCAATGCAATAAAACGTAAAAATCTGAGAAATCCAGAAAACAATTCATTAATAACGTTTATTTTTATTCAGTAACTATTTCAAGAGAAATGGCGAAAATTCTAATTGCAAGAAATAACCCCTATTAGTTATACTTTCAATAATTAAATTAGTTACCTATGGCTGTATGTATGTTTATGTCTTCAGTATTCCATCGTAAGAAGATAAATGAGATAATTGCTTGTTTTAATAGCGAAAAGCTGCTTTTTTGAACTCGTTGTTAGAATAACTGGATTACATATTAAATAAGAAGTGCTTTAAATAATTCAGGGATGGAAAACAGTCTATTAACTTTTGTCAGACAATATGCTCTCACTTTCATTGTTAGCAGTAGAATTAGTAAGGCATAATATTTCCGACTGAGCTCCGAAAATTCAATTAAGAGCTTTGATGTAAGCGTTAATGATCTGAATTGCGCATAATAATGAAATTAGCTTATGATAATCAAACATCTCAATACCTAACGCATCATTTAATTATGAGCGTTGGTAGTTGAAAGATGATCATTCATCAAGGGATTAAGTAAACATAAGATATGCCATTAAACGTTATTGAATTTTCATTTGTTTATTGGAGGTTCTATCAGTAAAAAAAGTACGATAAATAGGGAACAGTCTCAGGATGCCAGCGGTGGGTTAATATGTAAAGTAAGACATTTTTAATACTTAATTCGCTATCTGTATGAAGATGTTCTAGAGGCTTAATTTTAATAACTATCCACATTTTGAGAATCCAAGTTGTGAATTTTTGTAATTAAATGCAATAAAAATGAGATTTTCAATGCTTTTAAAACTAATATATATTCAAATAAGCATATTAAATAATTTCATACCTTTAAACGTTTGAGTTTCTTTAAGAATTGAGGAAGATATGAACATATTCAAACCGAAGTTATTAATTATTTATTTCTTTGATAATACCTCAGCATAAAATTAGCATCTAGAGATTAATTAGTGTTTAAGTTGTGCATTTGATTATGGTTTCTTAAGGAACAATAATAAAGTTAATCGAACAATTACTCTGATTAATGTGAGGAAATTCAGAAATAAATAGCTATTCATGATTGGTAAGTGAAAACGAGTTATCTTTATTTTTACTTCATATTAATGTTTAAGAGAAAAACAGGTATTTTCATTAAGAGGGAATAAAAAGACTGTGATTGTTTTAATATTTTTAGATTATGGTCTCTTATCTTGATCAATATTACAGATTTCAAAGTGTATGAAGGAAAAATATAAAGAAATTAAATAAATCTTAATACCAATACTTTAAATATTAAAATTGTACAAGAGAAAATTTATAAGCATTGAATTTTTGATCCATAGAAATATTTTACATGCTATACAAGATAGACTCTTAAACATAAATATCACTATATTTTAATATTTTTAGATGAATGTACCTTATCACGATAAAGAACCTCTGTATTAGACTCTAAAACATAAATATCATTATATTTTGATATTTGAATGCATATTAGATGAATGTACCTTATAACGATAAATCTTACGGGCTATGTGAAGGAAATAATATAGGGAAATTAAATAGATTTTTGTACCAGTACTTTAAGTAGTAACATTATACAGGAGAAACACAAAAAATCATATTTCTATTATATATTATATTATAATTTATAAAAGCATTATATATATTTATTTTTATAAGCATTGTATTTGATATATTATTTATAATCATTAGCTTTTTGATCTTTAAAGATACTTCGATAGATAAGCAAAAATCAAAGTATCTCTATATTAGACTATAAAACGTAAGTATCATAATTAATAACGAAATTCTCAAAGAACGGAAAAAATGAATAATATAATAAATTAAACGTTCAGGACAGTAAAACCGTTAAAAAAATATATTCAGCAGTAATAAAATTGGTTGTAAAATTAATGGACGAATAACTCTTCGAATGAAAAGAGGCAGTGCAAGAAATGTTATAAAGTTTTTTGGCGTGATCTCTTGAGGACAAATATTTCAAGATTTTGAATAAAAGTCCTCTAAAAATTCTAGCTTAAAACTTATTACAAATTTGAAATAGTTGATTTTCAGATTAATAAGAAAATTAAAAAAAATCCATAAGAGTAGAAATTGAAAAAAATCATCAGATTAATTGCATTAAAAATAGAATTCAATAAAAGGGTTAGAAAAATATTTAGGAGAATTATACAGACATATATATATATTTCCGAAAACACATATCAATCAAGACTTCTAAAACAAGAAAATAAAGTTACGGGGCAGTTAAAAATATTAAAATGGTCATGAAAAGAAAAATGAACGATTCTGATAATTGCCAGTTCTCTGTGGTAGAATTTCAGTTTCCTTTATTGAAAAATATTTGCTTGAATTTTAAGTTGAAAATTAATAAAAGTTTTCTGAATAAAATATTTTTAAAATTGAACTATGATTAAAAGTCAGCAAGCTATAGTCATTATCTTTAAATAAGACTGTTTCTTTGATTTTAGCTTTTGAAAATAGTTTCTCTTACTCTCTGAAATCTATATCGATATTTTATTATTTTCTTATCGATCAACAAAAGCAAGAATACATTTTTAAAACTGAATTTAAACTTGTTCTAAATACTTTCCTCATATATTTTAGAATGATGCTGGAGTCTGAATAAATTGGGTATAATTTCAGAGAGAGAGAGAATCTCATATGTGTGTTCCCATTATGAGCAAAATTAATAAACTTAAATAAAATAATCATCGGAACGACATCAGGAATACAAGAATTGTTTAGACTTCAGAAAGAAAAGAACATAATATTCATTTTCAGAATGTTTCTTTTATATGAAGCTTAATGAACTAATAATCAGAAAGAGGAAACATTTTATTTAACTTGTTACTTCCATTGTTCTGAGAATTAATTTTAAGGGTTCCTATTTGGCACATGAATTATATTATTTAAACTCTCCCATTTGATGAGATACGAAATCAGAACCTCCGAACTGAGATTGCCTCACTCTTTATGTGTGTGTCTAACAAAATTTTTCAAATTTCTGTAAAATTTTAGCAATCAATTTTTTTCATTTTAACTGCTTCATGTGGCTTACCTGGGCTTTTTCGAATACAGATTGAATTTTATACTAAATAGACCCATTTTGATAATGTTATTTTTCTAATTAAATACAAATCAAACAATTCCTATTACATGCTAAGGTTTACACCCTAGTAAGAGTTAAGACAAAAACCATGAACTAAAAGAAAAAGTAGTTTTTTTATATTAGCAAAATTACAGTTGGAAGAGCATTCCCTGTAGAAAATACTAATGTAGTGATAAACTGATCGACACTATATGGTAAATTTGTAATTGATATGATAGATCTGGCTTTCAATGTATGGTACTACTACATAAATCATTCAATATCGCTTCAACAATTTTTTCCAACAGGCAAGAAAGTAACAAAAATCTTTTCCTGAGTAGCGCTGCTGGAATAGTAGTGAATATAATCACGAAAAATTAAATAAATGCCCCTCACAGAGTTATAATGTTGGAAAATAAGAATTCTTGACTGAACAGAATTTTTGCTCATGTAAAACTCGCATTGCTTGAAAAATTATTTACCTCGAAAATTTAGTCCTAAATTTTAGTTCTATTTTATGATTTATTTTTTAAATAAGATTGTCGGAAATTTTAGGTAATGAAGCAAGATCCTGAAAACAACAACTATAAGAATGAAAACAGGCAGATTTCTGAAATTACATCGTTGCCAGATGTGTCAGAATGGAAATAAACCAAGCAACAAAAATACACCAACCGTGCTTATGAAAGCTTTTTGAAATGATAAAAGAAGGCAAAAACAGATGCGTTATTTTGTTTTTAGCTTTGACAGCCTATTCGCTCTTCATTCGTTGTATAAACAATGACGAAACGAATGTCTCAAGCGTCTTCAATTTTTAAATTTCAGATAGGAAGCGTGACTATTCTCTGAATATTTGAAGGATGAACGTGACCAGTGCACCTAAATATTTGTCTTCTCAATAAAATTTTTGAACAACATAAAAGGAATAGAGTGGAAGAAAGAACTCCCTATTATTTAGATTTCCAAGAAGTAAAGACAACAACGAAAAAAGTTTCAAATTAAAATGAACTTATGGTAGGATCTATGAAATTTAGTTTCAGATTTTAAATGAAATAAAATATCTTTTTCTGTGTATCTCATTTAAGAGACTGCTGATGTTTAAATAACAAAGAGTAGAACTGACAAGAAATCGTCTGATGTCATGACCCATTAATAGTCTGTTGAAAGTATGTGTTGAGGAAGTTGCATATTCTGAAATAATGAAACAAGAGTAGAACTGACAAGTAATCGTCTAATGTCATGACCCATTAATAGTCTGTTGAAAGTATATGTTGAGGAAGTTGCATTTTCTGAAGTAATGAAACAAAGAGTAGAACTGACAAGTAATCGTCTAATGTCATGACCCATTAATAGTTTGTTGAAAGTATATGTTGAGGAAGTTGCATATTCTGAAATAATGAAACAA
>BGPR01048749.1:0-11477 GCA_013235015.1 Araneus ventricosus
ATTGTTGTAGTCGTTAAATAAGGAACAGGTCGAGTTATAACTAATTTTTATTTATTATCAAAATATTTAAGTCAATTTCAGGAGAGTGGCGGATATACATTCATCTTAGTTTGGGTTTTTTAAGTCCCTACATTTTCTCAGATAAGGGATTAATATATAGATGCGTGATCAAAGTGAAGGGAATAATAGCTATCTTTAGTAAATTACGTAAGTGATCTAGGGAAAAGTATGGCGCCAACAAGTCGCTGATTTCGCGATTTATGTTGGCTCCTGGAAGCGATTAAAATATTCTTTTGGTAATAAATATGCCAAAACGCGAGATTTAATATACCTCTAGCGCGGGAAATAAAACGAAAATGGATTTTAAGAAAAGTGATTTTGGAATACATTAAGATTTTAAATTATATAATATTAGAATTTAAAGCAAAATTAAGTGAGAATATTACATATATATTTATTACTTTAGTGGTAATCTGGACAAGGACTCTACATTACCGTGCCTGCTTCCCTTACGATATGATATTGTTACATCGTATCTTTGTAAGGCTAAGGACCATCGTGTGAGCTCTGCACTATGAGGAGTTTGCTGAGTGAGATACGTTAGAGGGTTGTGATCAGAGATGACATGAATATGTGCACCGAATATCCAAGTGTCGTATTTCTTCAAAGTCTCCAGAACGGCATAAGCTTCTCTTTCCATAGTATCGCACCTCATTTGAGTGTGTCCACATTCTTTTACACTAACGTATTTCAATTTTAAGAACATTTTATATATTACCACTTGCCTGTACATCTCACCATATGTTTGGCGCAGCATGGCCAAGTCTGGCCCTTGCGCCATAAAACCGAAACTCACTCACTCACTCATTTGAGTGGGAGTCAGTTTCTTTCTGAAAAAAGCAATTGGTTTCTCATTTCCACCATCGCCTGTCTGAGCTAAACATGCGCCATTAGCTGTTGCTGTGGCATCTGTATAGAACTGAAATGGTTTATCTAGTTGCGGAATGTACAAGGAAGGTATCCTGGTTAATTCTCTTTTCAACGCTTGGAAGGTTAGTTCTGCTCCTTCATTCCATGGGATTTTGTTAGGTACGTTTTTCTTTGTGAGATTGATCAATGATAACAATAATGAAGAGAAATTTGGAATATAGTCCCTATAATAATTCGCTAATCCTAATTAGCCCCGCACTTCCTTTTTAGTGATGGGTTGTGATAATCTCTTTATTGTTTCAATTTTTTCTGGATCTGGAGAGTGTCTTCCGGATCCGACCACATGGCCAAGAAATTTCACTTCTTTTTTTCCCCAAATTCGCACTTCTGCTATGTTCCTCCCAGTTTTCGGAAAAGATCGCAACAACATCAATATAGGCCCTGCAATACCTCCTGTGTTTCGAAAGGATCTTGTTCATATTTCTCTGGAAGCATTTTTTCCAGCATTTTTCATTCCGAAGGGCATTACGTTCCTTTGATACAGTCCTGAATGCGTCACAAAGGCGGTATAGTGCTTCGCTTCAGGCTCATGGGAATTTGCCAGTATCCTTTATTGAGGTCCAACCATAGAAATAGTATCCTATGGAACGCGCATCCATTAGTTGACGAATAGGTCAACATAACCCACGTGGCTGGTTTCGAAATTGAGCTATATTTGGCGCGTTATGAAAAAGAATGTTTCCTTGCCGCGTTGACCTCGATTCACGCGGCGCAAAAATCACATGGCAAGAGTTAAATTTTAAATTTACGAATACATTTAAGCTACTTTTTGGTACATATAATATGTATTTGCGTTGTATTTCTTTCTATTTTCCGGTTGAAATGGAAATTGTCCTTGACGCAAAATACTTGCAATTTTAATTCTTGTACCTATTTCTTTCATAAAATATTTATTTGGTTATATTTTCCGTTATTACAATTTTGAATACGATGCTACTGGCTTAAAATATTCTTTTTTCAGAATACATCACTCTTGAAATGTATACACTTGTTATTTCAGTATTTTAGTTCCTTTAGAATTTGCGTGAATTTTTTAAAGATCAGATTTACAGTTTACCTTTTTACTATTATATTGACACCGTAACAAATGTTTCCTGTACTGAACTGATTTCAATACTTTAAATTAAGTACCATTTGGTAATATTGGGTCGAGGAAAAGGTTTCTTAATATATTTCTGATGGATATAAATATGTTCATATATTCCTACTAATTCTTGTCGCATCAATTAAATTATAACAAATGGTTAACAATGAAAATAGCTCTTGTTTTAATATCATTTGAAACATCAAGTGAATTTCATATTTAGTTTTAACTGCAGTATATTTAGTTATCTTATATTTTAACTTTTTCATTTTGATTCAGAATTATATGACTCGACAGACGAAAAAGAAAGGTTCATCAACAGTTTTATTTATTTAAATAATAACTCTCTAGGTATAAAATGAAATAATTAATAATTTTATTTAAATTTAATAACTTTTTATTCCCAGTTTGTCATATAAAGGAGCGACTCAGTTCGTTTTTTGTTTTATTAACACAATGTTAAACTGGGTGTAAATCATTTTTGATACTTGTGTTGCTCAAATAATGAAAGTGAATGCTAAAACATATAAATTTCACATAAAAAATATATAATTTCTGTACAAATAATGATAAATTCATAAACAAAATGTTATTTTATTCTAACCAAAATTTTTACTTAAATATCCAAATTTGGAACCTGTTCCTATTTTTCTCAGTGTAGCCACCAGCCTCAGTCTAGTTTAAAATAATTTACATTTAAAGTAAGAACATAAGGTTTTGAGAATCAGTGGCATAATTTCATTGGAAACTAATTTCAAAAGGCTTTTAAACATAAAATATGAAGGAAAAACTATGTTGCTTTTCTTGATTAGAAGTTTTTCTTAATTTTTGCGTAGTTAGTGTCATTCTTTTTTAAAATTTGCTTAAAGTTCAAAATAATTTTTATGCCCCTTAAATATTGTTAATTTTGTATTTTTGCTTCTTACCTTTTCCTTATGAAGATTTTCAGTTATTTCTTTTCCATAACTATAAAGGCGAATTCTGAAATATTCAAATGATAATTAATTTATCAAAAAGATCCTGTTGTTTTCAAGGGGACTTTGATTTATAATGTGATGCGAGAGATTAGTAAATACGTTTTTTTCAACTTGCAGTATCGTATAAGTAATTGATATATTCATTATGTGTTTTTTTCTCAGAATGTTTTGAGCCTGAGCACGTCTGAAACTTTTTTCAGCTGCTCTGCAAATGTCAACAATATCTTGATTTGGGGACATTAGAGAACCCCTATTTTTCCGTGTAATTAAAGCAGACGCGCATGCTTCTTTGCCTATGGCTATTGAACAATGGGAACATTTTATTGCACTTTTTAATTTCCTAGCTACGAAACCAGCTATATAAATTACTACGTCATCTACATATTTACATAAGGTGGTGAAGCTTTTAAGAGAATCATCTATATTTATTTGAGTTTCTGATTCATTATTAGAATCTCAATTAAAGTATCTGTTTATTTGTTTGGTGTAAGTATTAGACGAAGATACTTCTAAGACGCTCGTATTGTCTAATGCAAAACAATTTCCATTAAGAAAAAAAAAAACGTTGGTATGGCATAATAAGCGTCTATATACAGCCTTAAACTGCTTAGAGGTTGGATTATTGTTGAAACCTCCCCTGCTTCTTATTGCTCTGAAAAACAATTCGAAATGGTCTTGTAAGTTAATAAGAAATTTAAGATTTTCTTTTTTTCAATCAAAGTGTCATATATCCCGTCAATACTTTTAATGCAAAGTAACAATCCTAAAAATCCAGTTATTTGATTTCTGGACAAAATCGATGGCCCACCTGCTTTTATTTTTAATTCTTTTATATAATTCTCTGCTTTCGAAAAAAATGAGGAAATTGTTTTTTTTTTTATTTTCACTAGAAAAGGGGGGGGTTTAAATCCCTTACTTAAAAAATTCCTGCTGTTGAGGACGTCAAACAAATTATTAAAAATCTTTAAAAAATTCTACTGTTGCTTCGCAACCCTGAAATTCCTCAAGTTTTAGATCATTTGCAAGGTAGAGAAGAGCATCGGCAACACTATTACTTATAACTTGAGCAGCAAGTTTAACTTTTATTTTTTCCTGGTACCATTCGATATGCCGGGATTTTAATTTAGGGGCAGCATATAGACCTTTATCCTTCTGAAATTTTTCTAACTGTTTAATGTAATCCCACATGATTATATCCCCATTTTGATTCATTATGCTTCCTTTTGAAGCTAAAGTGTTTCTTACTAGCTTCAACATATGGCAAACATCTAAAATTAGAAATACTTTTTCAGTAGTAGAGGAAAGTAGGGTTTCATGTCTTTTTCTTGAATTTTTGAACCAAGATTGTTTGCCGTTGAAATATTGACACTAGTTCCATCAAAAGTCAATGCGGTGACTTCCACGCCAGTGTCAAAAACTAAATGCAAACATTCCGAAATTAAATTACTCCTTTTAAGAGCATTTAAACTATGAATTTAAAAATAAGCAACTGGAATTTTCCAGTTGGCATTTAACATAAATATTAAAGCTTGTTTCACAGGAGATAAACAATCGTTGTCTAATTGGGTTCCAAGATCTACATAGCCGCTGAACTTTTCCCCATCCCACTCTATGTTTTTTCTGATAGAAATTTCATCAACGATAAGGCAGCATATGATTTTTTTACCAGCACTCGAAGCTTCCGTTGACTTTTGTTTCAAAGTTATAAATGCTTCATGAGTAAATCCAGGATTTCCTTCTACAGTTTTGCACCATCTTCTTAAAGTAGCAGGATGAGGCAGCGACGTTGAAAATGTTTTGCGGACATATTCATACGCTTTGTTAGAGTAGAACTGCAGAGTTAAAACTGTACCGATGTGATATGTTGTAGGAAGTATGACTTCACCATGTGTCTTTTCAGAATTTTATTCTCGCATGAAGACCCATAACAAACTGGACATCACACATTACAAAACATTTAACACTTATCACTTAATATAAACCGAGCGAAACATTGTTAGAGAAAACTTCAAACATAGCAGGGCGCCATTTCGCTTCCATCACCCAACGTCGGTTTCTCCCCCCAATCCAGCGTCTCTTCTTCGTTCTCTCTCTTCCGCCAGCAGGCGGGGAGGTTAGTCTGCCCAGATTTTGGAGTACAGGGGCAGATGTTACAAAGCGAAAGCTCTCAGCTCAGCTGGATATTTTTCTTTCGACGTTCCTACCTGGGTTCTTTTCAGAAGTTGCTCCGCAGGTCCTGTTAAAGAAAGCTAAAGAAAAAGGATTCAAATTAAACATATATAAAAGAACAAACATAACATATATATATATATAAACAAAAATGTACGTAAATACCACACTAGATTTGCACGACCGTCTTGTGTGCAAGGGATTCTCAATTCTTCTTTGCTGGGTACCCTCTCATGTTGGCATTTCCCGCAATGAGATAGCTGATATAGCCTCGAAAAATGCGTCCGCAGTCCTGGACAATTCTACTCCTTTAAAAGATTTTAAACACTACATTAATCTCGCGTTCACTCAAGATGGGAGAACCACTGGAACTCCCAGTCAATGAATAAACTTCGCTCAATTAAGCCAGTTGTGGAAACTTGGCCTACTCTAACTAATAGAAAAGCGGATACAATTATCACTAGGTTACGAGTGGGTCACACTCGATACACCCATCGTCATTTGCTGATGGGAGAACAGGCACCAATGTGTACCCAGTGCAATTGCATTATGTCAGTCCTCCATATCCTTTCTGAATGCCCCAATTTTAACTCTCTACGGTTACGTTACTTTCAAACCAGTTCTATTTCCTTAACCGATTTACTTAGAAAGATTCCTCATGTTCACCTTTTACCTTTTTTAAAATCAATTGGCCTTTATCCTCTCATTTAAGCACTTTTAACATTTTTTAATGTTTACCCTATTTTTTACATACATTAGTTCCACATTTTTATCTTGCCCTGTTTTTTACATAGTTTGGCGCAAATCTAAACAAATGTTTGGCGCAGCTTCGCCAATTCTGGCCCTTGTGCCATAAAACCCCAATCACTCACTCACTGTAAAGTAAAGTAACAGTATAGTAATGTAAGACAGTACGTAAAGTAAAGACATTTTAAGTATAAAAGTACGACACTTTACATGTAATTAGTTATCAACTTTTCAAGGAAGAAATCGTTCTTCAAAATCTCTATAATGCTGTAGCTGCAAGATTATAGCGTCACTCTCTAACAAAAGTTCAATGTTTCGATCGCAAGGAAAATGATTAGTAACTAAGAAGAGAGTCTTGCAAAATCTTAGTTTGTATTACAATCTTTTTTATTATGTACTGTTTGTTTGTATTACAATCTTTTTTATTATGTATTGTTTAATACCTTTTTTATAAAATACTATTCAATCTCATTACTTTCTCTGATTTCAGTAAATTTTTTGATTTTGCTAATAATATTAAAATTAATTTTCACTCTTGATGAGAAGATTTTCTTATCTGACGTGTCTCTTATCACTATTGTGAAATACAACCTTAACAGTAAAAATGAAGAAAATTGTGTCGTAAAAAAGACGACACGCGCCCGCTCGTGTAAAAAATTAAAGCGCTCCCGCTAGAAGGTTAATTAATTCCCATTCCTTTAGGGTGTATGGTGATAGCTAAAAAGTGTTAAAAATATCGGACACTGATTTCAAGTACGAGCACAAAATATTACCAAGCGCACTAAGAGATCGCTACGCCTAATGGAAGGTTAATGATGACATTAAGAAATATTTATTGAAATTCGTGAAATTTTTTACAAACCTCCAAGACATCACTTGCACCATCAGTTATGAACGATCTTTTCTTTATTTCTTTTAAGATTTGTTGCAACGATGCCACTCGTTTTTTTAATTTTCCAGTCTGCTGTTGCAATGCTTTTAATTTTCTATTCTTTTTCATTTTTTCCTCTTTGGCTTTCTGAAGAACCTTAACAGCCTTTGTAGGAGAGTGCATATCGCTTTCATCAAAATCTAAATAAAAGCACCTTTTCTTCTTAGGCAAACTTTTCATATCAGAATTACTTTGTTCTAAAAACAAATAAAAAGCAGTTGCAGGTATAAAAAGATAATACTATAAAGCTTTTGCAATTATTTAAAGGTTTTTCATTTCTAACAGATTACATATTCCCTTACCTTCAAAAGTGATTTACCGCTTTAAAATAATTCTTTCTTTCGGAGCTTTTCTTTCATTATCTTCCCTCTTTAAATGAGAAGGGAAATCAAATATAGTAGGTACCGCATCTTTCTTTAACCAAGTACCTCCTTGTTTTGGCCCTTCGATAGCTCTGATATCTCTCTGTAATTAATTACTCACAATAAATCACAACACAAACATTTAGCGGACTGTACTCTTCACCATTTTATTCAACTCTCCCCCCCCCTCCCTTCCTCTTGCAACGCTCAAGGTGTCACTTCTACCTCTACACTGGCGACAGCAGCGCCCTTTTTCTGGTGTGGTCAGGCGTCGCACACAACATGCCGCCCGCCTTAACAAATTTAAGAAAAATTTTCAGCATATAAATCAAACAAGTTACACATGACTGATGATACTCATTACAACATAGTAGAAAACACAGTACACAATGAATTAACAATAATAAGAAGTTACTCAAATATAAAGCAATACAATAAATTGTTGCACAAGCACATATGAATCAAAACCATAATTCAATTAGAATCAAAAGGTAATTTAACAATTTTATTAACAGGTCGTTTATAGATACCTTTACTTGTTTTTAATGCAACTATTCTGGTTATATTTTCTTTTCCTGGATGAACTTCAATTATTTTGGCAAGATTCCAGCTCAGCAATTTTGAATTATCATCACCCTTAACTAAAACTCCTTCACATTACAAACGAAGAACACCCATTAATGATAGGAAGTATATCAATATCCTGCATCAAGAGACAAACGGAATCCCCTTGATTATTCTTTAGTTCCTGTTAAAGAGTAACATATGCTACAAGTAGAATGTTAATGGCTACTTACTGTGGTAGTCCTCTGTTTGAAAAATTCATTAAATATGGCGTTGTGACGCCTGAAGTGGCCAATGAAAAATTCAGGGTTACCAAAGAATAACACAGTATTTGCTAAATGCTAAATTTATTGTTCTACCCTTATATTGTGGTCTTGATTAATACACGAAACATACACACAGATATAATACCAATTAATACAGATAACAATGCCTCCAACTCTATAATCTCCGGCGTCACACATTATAATGTCCGGCGTTACACGTTATAATGTCCGACGTAACCATACGACACGAGCAGTTAGTTTTCGCGAGATAACCGAATTGGCCAATTCGAAAATTCCACGTACCTTATTCTATGCACGTCCTACCCCGGGGTCATTATATTAGGCAATCTATATCGACGATTCCATCACCATTTTTGCCTGGCCTTTCCATCTACTATTGCGGCATCACCATCTTTAGGGCTAGTGTCCCAGATCGCCGCAGCTCGACGAACCTTCTTCCTTCCCTTTTTTTGTAGAATTGAGGCTTTTTGCACAAGCGCCGTTCAACGTGTCCGTTGACCAGTAGTAGGTGGTGCCATCTGGTGGGTTGCTGAACCGCAAAAAGTTCTGTTATGGTTGCATTTTGCAACAGTTCCCTTTGGTATAACTCACTATTATGGATGTCGTTGCTATCACTAGCTAAGTTCACTAAGCGCTCTTGAAGGAAGGATGGGCCGAACCACCACAAGTCACTCTGTTGAATTCTCTCTGGATCAAGTCCTCTCGATATGATATCTGCAGGATTTTGTTCTGATGGAACATGATGCCATTGATTTATTTATGTACACTCTTGGATAAACACCACTCGGTTGGCAACAAACGTCTTTAAATCCCTCGATTCCCTTTTCATCCACGAAATCACTATCATAGAATCAGACCAATAGAAAACTGATGTTATATCCATTTTTAATGCCCTCTGCACTTTATGCATTAATTTGGTGAGTAGGACGGCGCTACATAACTCTAAGCGAGGAATGGTTACCTGCTTAATCGGCGACACACGAGATTTACTCGCGACTAGCTTCACTTTCACATCTCCAGCTGCAGTGACTTTCCTGGCGTAGATTGCAGCACCATATGCCTTTTCAGACGTTTCACAGAAACCATGAATCTCAGTCACTACAGTGCTTTGAATCACTATGCACCTTTCAATGTTGATGTCGTTTAAATTCATTAGAGATTTCACAAACTCTGGCCATTCACAAGCTTCTTTCTCAGGAAGCCTTTCACTCCAGTCAATTTTGAGCAACCACAATTGCTGCATGAAAATTTTTGCTTTAGTGAACACAGGACCAAGCGATCCAAGTGGATCAAAGAGTCGGGCGATAATTGATAAGACCGACCTTTTAGTAGGATGAGCATTTTGCTCCACTTTCACCTTAAAGATAAAACAATCAGTTCTAGCCTTCCATGCAATTCCTAACGTTTTAATTTCATCCGTTGATGAAAAGTCATACTCATTTTTCGTGGTTGGGATAAGCTCGGAAGTATTCCCACACCATGTCTGTAATGACATCTGAGTAGTTTTTAGAATGTCAATAAGTTGGTGTTGCAAAGATTTTGCAGCATCCAATGTATTGGCTCCACTTAAAACATCATCCATGTAAAAGTCATTACACAGGACTGATGTTGCAATAGGAAAGTTTTTTCCCTCGTCAATGGAAATCTGTTTCAGCGTTCGCATTGCTAGATACGGAGCACTAACCGTTCCGTATGTGACGGTATTAAGTTGGTACGTTTTGATGGGCTTGTTGACATCCTCTTCCCACAAAATTCTTTGAAGTTTTCGTTGATTCTCATCTATATTTATCATTCGGTACATTTGAGGAATATCTGCAGTGAATGCAAAGATGTGCTTCCGGAATCTTACTAACAATGTAAAAAGGTCGTCTTGTATAACTCCACCGTTATACTGAATAGAGTTCAGCGATTTTCCACTAGTAGTCTAGGTGGAAGCATTAAACACAGTTCTTAATTTTGTTGTACTTTTTTGAGGCCTGTAGATGCCATGGTGAGGCATATAATATGTCAGATCGGGTTCAACACTCTCCCTGATTTCAGTCATATGCCCTAAATCTTCATACTCTTTCAAAAAATCACGATACAATTTTAGGTACTCTTGGTCTCTGGACAGGCGAGTCGGTTTAGAACAATATCCCTTGAATTCCCTAGACATGACCAATGCTCTTTAAATGGCGTAGTGACAGTATATTTTCCTGTCTTATCTCTCCTATGCGTCCGCGCATAATGTTCGTCACATATAGCATTTTGTTTACTTTTAGGTAATTCATTTCCAATTTCCTCGATCTCCCAAAATTTTCTCAAATTTGAATTTAATTCTTCTGCCCCACATATTAAACCGCAATAATTGGAATTTAATTTATCTGGGCTCGAAATGCTACCTCCTATAATAAACCCAAATACAGAGTCCTGTAACGTCAGGCTCGAAATTTTTGCATTTAATTTTCCCGGCTTTATTATGTCATAAAAATATTCAGCACTAATTAAAATATCAATTTTTCCAAGAACATTAAAGTTAGGATCCGCAAGTTTAACCGACTCTGGGATCTGCACACGCGCATCGATCATTTGATTTGGTATTAAATCCGTTATTTTTCGGACTACTAACATAGAAATATTTCTTTCAAAACTTTTATTTTTATTCGCTAGAGTTCCGAAACACTGCGATTAACTACCTTCGAGGCATTATTAATGCAAGAGATAGATTGATTTATTTTTTCACTTTTTAGTTGCAATCGCTGTAAGCACTCATTAGGCATATTTGAGATCCTATATCTAATAAACACCTTACTTCCTGCCATTGCGAACATCTGTCTTTTATTAAACATTGTACGGTAGACAAGATTACATTCTTTTTATTTTCGACTACATTTGTAGCAACGGGAGGCGTAACCCACTCAATGGGGGAGACATTAGAACCTTTCTCAGTATTTCTTTTCCCCGACTGCGAATTATTTACGACTTCCGTGGTTCCGGCATTCGTAGACGAAGCATTTTTTGATTCTTTCGGAAAATGGATTAATTTGTTGTGAGCTTTGCCACAGAAACAATTCCTATACGAACATTTTTTAGCGCTACAGTTTGGTGATAAGCATTTAAAACAATTTTTTTTATTTTTGTCTGACTGATTTTTAACCTCAACACGTTCATGAACAGAAAGTCTCTTAAACTGAGGGCAAGCGTATAGCGGATGATTTTCATTCTTTAGACTTAAATCACAATTCTTATTTTTCATCTCATTGAAAAATGCTTTTGAAACAGTTTTAGCGGTTTTAAGATTATTGCTATAATTTTTTTGTTCATTTCTCGTCTCATTTATGCGCTTACCTCTCGATGTGAAATATAAGTCGCATTCTTTTCCTAACT
>BGPR01048750.1:0-11477 GCA_013235015.1 Araneus ventricosus
TGGAATACTAATTATGATTAATCGGTTATTAGGATTGATCTTGGCTAGTTGACGTAAATATGATTTTGAACTTACGATCACAAATATTTTAGATCGGAAAGTTTTTAAGAAAATAGGCTTTTTAATTCAGAGAAATTAGAGAAAAAATATTTGCATTGTAATATATAATAAGGAAATCTGTCCTTCCTCGAAAAGTGCGCAATAAAGTATGCTACAAATGTTTTTATTATGCATATATCATATTATAGTGTATTCTGCATTATTGTTGCAATGAATTGAAATGTTTCTATTATTTATGACATTTTTTAGCTTCAATTTATTTGTGTCCTCCTTTTGTTGGAGCTAATGTTCGAGCTGAAGTTGGTCACCTTGTATATAAGATTTAATTTTTAAATTATTAGTTAAGTACTCAAGAAATAAAAAGTTATAAAGAAATTCTGATTTAGAGGTTCCTAGAAGTTGAAGATTGAGCTAAATGTGACATTCAGAGTATATTATTTAAACAAGCTGATTCTTTTTCAAAAAAATCTTTAAGTTATCATTGCTAATAAATTATTTATAATAAACTTTTAAAAAACACCTGCATTTAAAAGGGGAAAAAAGGAACTGAAAGCATTACTAAAAAATCAAGTCATTTTAGTAAAAATTTCTTTGCAGAAGGTCTTCTGCTTTAAAAGTATAATAAAATTATGGGTAGAAAAGTTAATAAGAACTTTTCTAGCTTGAATAAAGTATATTGTCGGAAGTTACAGTGAATATCTAATTTATAAATTGTGTAATGTAAAAAAACTGATTCTGAACTAGACTACTGTATAAATATAACTAACTAGAATTTGTAGGATTTGCAATTTTAATTTTAATAAATCATCGCTTAACAAGCAACATCACCTAACTCGATTTTTTGAAATTTCAAAGAGGAAGGAAAAAACTGAATTTTTTGTAATCAATAACGAACTTTTCGGAATTTTTTTCACATCTAGTAGGAACATGCGCTCTCTTGTTCATATAAGATATTTAGAAATTTAAGAAATATTTGTTATTGATTGCGAAAAATTGAGAGTTCCTCTTTGAAATTTCAAAAAATTGAGATAGGTGGTGTTGCTTGTTAAGCTACGAAATAAGCTTAAAATGTCATAGTTGATGGCTGCACTAAATGTGACATTCAGAGCATATTATTTAAACGGGCAGATTCCTTTCCAAAAAATTCTTTATAAGTTATCAGTGACTCTTAACATTCACGTTTTATTTGAAGATATATTTTCAGAATTTTACATATTGTTTAATATGGTAAACAGTGAATGGAAAACCCGACAATACAGTCCAGGTTTTAATAAAAATCATGATACTTTACGATTCTCGTCAGCCAACATATTAATATACACTGGCAAGTAAGAATTTGAAACATCATACATGCGTTTGCCTGTCTTTTATTAAATGAACTACATGAATAACTAATATATAATGAATTTCTTTTGTGATAACAAGTAAAAGTTCATGCGAATGCTTTAATTCCATATTGACTAAATACTATTGACTGTGGGAAGTGCTTTCACAATCAGAAGCATGTCGAAGTAATCAAGCGTGGTTGGAAAATATAGTATTGATTGTTTGTTTGGGGGTTTTATGGCGGGTGGACAAGAGTTTTACTATGCTGCACGTATGGCAGCGATATGTATGTTAAGAGCGGATACATAAAAAACTATCAATAAAAAAAGTTTAATGTAAAAATGTTTAACTTTACAGCGGTTTATTTATTGAGGTATAGGTAAAAATGAAACAAGCGTAAAATGGCGAGGGACAAGTTACGAAATATGAATGAAAACAATGATTTTTAAAAATTCAAAAAAAAGGTGTGTAAAATGAGGGGTCTAACTATATTGATACATGGCTTTTCATGCTGTCAGACAGCTGTGAGAAACAGAATTCTACTTAACTTCCATTTTTATCTCACAAAGAACACTATCTTGTATTGTATATAGCGTTAAAGCATAGAATTTAATATTTGGCAATTATTGAAATTCCTTTAGTTCATAATACATTCTGGTTTATCCGGTGTATGAAAATGAATATTTTTACGCAAAAAAATCGGATTTTTATTTACTTGAAAATCAGATTTTTATTTTGAATATATAATTTTCCTTTAAAATTAATGAAATATATCCAGGGACAATAGAGGATATCAAATATAAATTTAATTATTAAAGGACTTTGAAAATAGAGACAACAAGGGTAATTGATGTTTATCTAATTTTATTGTGTACTTGAATCATATTTCAATATAAGAGAAAAATTTTACAATATTGGCTATAAAAACCGAAAAGAAACAAAAGAACAAAAGTTACAGTATGTTGCACTAAATAGTTGGAATTTTCCACTTTTATTTTAAATGACAATCATTTATTATTTAAAATTGGATAAAAAATAATTTAAACTACCATCTCTGGCAAGCATCCTGCGAGCTTATTTACATCGAGCCTAAGAAAGTCGTAACTTTTTTTCCTTGAATCATACCGAACATCACCATTTGGGAAGTCCATTGGCCAAAAAAGTCAATTCCCTTACTAGTAAATAGATTATAAATATATTTGTACAAGCATATATATATTATGGTAAAATAAATGACTATAAAGTCCTGTTCCAAATTTTGAATACCTTTTCCACATCCGGTATATATACATTTAAGAACATAATTGACGGCGTTGAAGATCGACTCTGTAAGCTGAAAGACTTTCAAAAGAAGAAAATGCTGAAAATGCCTCTGAAAAATAATATTGTCGAATGAAAAAAGGAAAATTGTTTTATTGTAATGCCATTTCTTTCTTAGTAGTGGTATGTTCAAAATAGCTTTGGTAGTAGAATAATTTAAGAAAAGAAATTGAATAGCCATTGATGATACATATTTTGTGTTTAACAATAATTAATTACCAAATCAAGCCAATTTCATACTGGTTTATATAAGAAATTGGAAACATCCAGTTTTCCCATCGTACCTGGCTAGACTTATCTCAACCTTAAGAAAATGTGCATTTAAAAATTATTGCAGGAAGTATGTTCCCTAATGGCCTTAGAAAAGGGTTAAAAGTGAAAGTAAGATGTGAATATAAATCTTTAAAATACAGGAACTATTCTGTATTATTCAAAAAAATAATTTAACTAAAAACGCTTCTTTTTCAAAACTAGATTTTATATACTTTTCTTATTTCAAAATGACACTAAGATATACAATTGATTGATTTGAACGATCAATTTATCTTGGCTCATTCATTCGAGAATGTACTAGAATACTTATATTGTGCGAAATTTTAAATTATTGTTTTTATTTGAAAATGACAGTAAAATTGGTTGAATAACTTATAATAATTATTCGATTCAGTTAAAAATCTTATTTTTTTAACAGACTTTAAATCCCAAAACATCCTCTAATCTAGTATTTATTTTAAGGAAGTATGATAGTTAGTTTGTATTTCAATTCTAGGCCAATAAATTAATAATCTGTTTGACGTTTTAGTGAATTTCCACTTAAAAGTAGCAAAATGAATTTTGTAAAATCATAATTTATATAGCCAAAAAAACTACTACACTTGTTATTAATCTTTAATAAATTCATATATCCAAAAGTGATATTATGGTACGTTCTGATACTATATGGAAAGAACCGCTCAGTAAGTACCGTTTAACAAAAGCAGTAACCTTTCCAAAACGTTTCCACCGTCATAATAATTAGAATATGGTTTATAGAGATACAAACGCCTCAGACAAAAAAAGTTTTAAGATCTGGTTACTTTTCTAAAATGTTATAAAATTTCAAAATCACAATAGACTACAGCATAACTTCAGAATAATTTTCGCAAAATAAGATTACAAATGTAAATTCATTTCGAAATACTTCAACACTACGCATTACAAATGGAAAAGCAGGAGAGAAGAAATTTATATTCTGTCCCTGTTCATGTCCACATGTTTAATGTCTATAAAGTTTCCATCAAGATCCACATAAGAAACAGGTCAAGATATTACAGATACCTTCAAACCTATAAAAAAAAAAGAAGTTACAAATATATCACTGTGCAGCACTGTGGATGGATGAATTCCCAACATCTTCTTCCACGTCACTTCCGACAACTAACTGAAAAAGTTCTGCAATAATCTCAACAAGATACTTTACGGTAAAACCTCCTCTTCAAAGTGATTTCAAGAACATGTTGAACACAATTGAGGATCATAAAGAGAAAAAAAAAGAAAGAAATCAACGATGTAAATGTTTTCTTTCCACTACACTTAATGTTTGCAAAACATCCAGCCAGCAGCAAAATACATATAATCCAGTGGGCCATCGATCTCCAAAACATAAAAGTCCCACCTAGTGTAAAAGACACGTTATAAAGTTGAAGTCATACACATGTCACCCCAACGTGATGAATTCCCAAAGTACAATAGGGGAAGCAAAACGAAAGTGGTGCATATTTCCAAACAAATACCTGACTCCAACACTTTGAAAATGTCAAAGAGCAACAGAAGTGAACAAGAGACAAACGGACGGCTATTTCCTCTGATTTATCGGGGAAAGAAGTCAGTGTGATGCAGTTTGAAGAGGCTGAGGCCAGAAAGCAGTCATTTACACTAGGGAGAGAGGCCTGTGTCTGCTAGAGACGGGAAGCACGTGCTGCAAACGTTGTTTACGTCTGGAGGCCCTCGAAGGATCGAGAGACGTCGCAATTAACGAAGAGGTCGATTGACTTTTAAGTAGTGCACCACACAATTTACGGGAGCGTGCTCCTGCTGTGAGCAAAGGGGTTAATTGTACATTTATGATCAATAATATTTTGTATCTCAATTGATCTAAGGATGCAATTTTGTAACAGATAAGTTTTTACTGGAGCACCCTGATGAGCGATTGCAATGGAATACCGAGCTACCATAAGCGTTGGTCTGTCTTCACGTTACTGCTGTGGAAAAAATTTTTTGGGAGTAAGGATAACAGAGGTTCCTTTGATTCCTCACAGATCAGACCAATTGTAGCAAGGCCCTAGTTTCCCAAATAACGCACCTGTCTGTTAGGTTGTTACCCTACCATCTTGGCAAACTGATAGTACAGGGCAAGGCTAAACCTCTGACTGCGTATCCCATAATTATATCCGCGGGTTGAAGGTGTTCATTTCTGGTTGCATCCTTGACATGTCATACAAAGCTTACTTTAAATTTTTTATGTTGACTGTTATTTATTATACCAATAATGCTTAATAACATCTAAATAACTTGTTGGCTCAACGGTATTTGAAATTACGTTTGAAATGTTACATCTAAATAACAAGTTTGGTCTGTTCTGGTATTTTGAACACGTTTGAAATACATCTTAAAATAGTGATTTAAAAAAAAATTAAATAGGTTAATGAGCTCCCATGCTATATCTATTAGATTGAACCTGGTTTTATTTAAAGGGTATGCTAGAACTAGCTGAATTGGGGCAATAGATTTTATTTTCTCCAATGCTGATTGCTGTTCACACACAGGAGCCGGTGAGTATATAGAATCCTAGACGAAAGTTCATAAGAAATTTTGTGAGGATCCCCCTTCAAGTATTCAACAGGATATAGTGCCTTAAACTATGCAATTTAGTCATATTGTTAAAGTAGTTACAAAAGTCATTGTTTTCTACCAATATTAAAGACTGATTTAAGGTAATCTTTTAACGCTTTTTAAGTCATAGAAATTAATAACGCATGTTGTTTTCATACAAAATAAAATTGTGGGATTCTTTTGGAAACTTAAGAAATATTTAATATGCTTGCGACTTTCTCAGTTATGACATTTGTGTAGAATTTTGCAGTTTAGTATTTAAGCGTGCCCTACTATTTACTATATTTGACATTTATGCATAAAAGTAATTTCAACCCACTTCCATAAATATAAAAACAGTACAATAAGTTAAAACAGAGTTTTTTTAAGCATCTAAAGAAATTATCTGCATATTATATATGTATTGTGCAAATCCAAGGACATTTCGGTCAGATAGTGCATTTAACCTATAATTACTTTCCTTTCTAAAATTTATTTTTAGTAAAGCGTAGGTCTTGGTTCTTTCCTAGAGACAATTCATACCTGATTTAATGGAACTATTTACAGAACTGCAAGTAATTGCTAAGTAGACTTGGGACTTCTAACCTCATTTGGTTCCATCTACCTAATTCAAATGAAAAGTACTGCTACTTTTTTCTTAACTTGAATTCCCTTTAACCCGACTGGTTTAACCTATGTAATATTGGCCAACCATTCAGAATATTTGACTGCAGAAGGAGATAAAATTACGTAAATCCGCTGAAGTAATAATGCAGGCGACCTTGAGTCCTTCATCTCAAGAGCAGTCGGAACCAATACGTCTAGCTTCAAGAGAGAGCGCTGAACAAATAAAGAATTCACGCCGAATGATTCTTACCCGTTGCGCTGCCTTAATTCATGGTAGGATCAGCAGTTCAATGAACACATGAATAATTCATTACAAGAATAGAAGAAAATGGAGGAAGTAGGACAAGCTTTAGTTGCGCATTCCTCTTAAGTTATTGTTAACTCTCGAATCGTCGTGTGGCGTCGCAAATTAGGAATATTAGCATCTTTCATGTAAGTATGTCAACAAGAGTATGTTTTACGTTCTTAATTAAACCAGAATAATTGTGATGATAATATCTGTAAAAGCATCGATTAATATCATAAGTAGTAATATATTAGTAGACAATGTCATACGTTCATTTGAATCAATAAATAGTAAACAATGGTGATAGGGTTGCTAATGTCTCCACAGACATTTACTACACTCCTGGAAGTGTTAAATTGTTGAAGTGTCATTTTCATCAAACATGACAGAGGGCCATGGTAAACTAGATGAACTAGAAGTAAACCAAGCATCTTGTATTTGGGAATGATAAATAACATTCCTTCCGACATTGAACTATTTAAGAAACATAACTTTCCGTTAAACACTTTCAGTCTCTCGTAATTCTGTTTATCTTCGCATTGCAATCCTGTATTTTAGATAATTAATTTACAAGTGCGATATTTTCTTTTTTCGAGGTAAACCCCTGCTTAAATCGCGGATTCGATAAGAAATTTTATATGCATTATCGATCTAAATATGTTTTCAGTGGCTCTAGAATTACAAGAGAAGTGAAAACTGTATTAGATGACCCTACAGTTCATCATTTATTAACTCATTCTATTGCATTATGAAATTTTTTTCTTAAGTTTCAAAAAAGCAATAAAAATTGCTTCTTGCTTTTGTCTGCTTCCTAGAAAATAGGTTCTGAACCAGTAGATGGTATTAATGGTGAGTTTAATTTTACTGTACATTTAAAAAATATAGAGACTAATTCATTTCTGACATTTCCCTTTGTCCAAGTGGTTTGATTTTGAAACCTGTCTTCAAAATTGCTTTCTGCGTCGAATCATTACCGCAAAAAAGGAAAGATCGTGCCAAAAAGTATGGCCCAAGTACATGGCGAGAAAGGCATGGCAAAATTGTCTATGGTTCAGTTGATTACTTAAAGTACGCAGATAATCTGCTCTGAAAGGCACCAGAAATGAATACAAAGAAAAGCTGTTTATAGGCCGTAAAAAAATAAGGTTTTACAGCCCAAGGTTTTCAAGCCTGATATTTCAGATTCCAATGCCTTGGTGTGGCAAACTGCTATGCCGATTTGAAGTTCCGCTACCAGAAGGAAGTTGAATATGTTTTATGATTGCCAGTTCAGCCTGTGAAACACCACACAATATAGTTGTTGAAAACGTCCAGTTCTTGGGAAGTGTTAATGATATACGATGATTATTCAGAAGTGTAAAGAACAAAACCCAATATTTGCACAAGCAAGTGGATCGCGATCTTTCATTATGACTATTCATTTTTTCTTTCCTCCTACAAAAGTTGAAAGAGAAGGAAAAAGAAGAAAATGTGTTTAACGCACACAAGCAATTTTAACTAGAGTTACTTTTGCGGAGTTTGATAATCTTTTTCACGAGCTACCCCTGAGAGGAAGGGCCCCACGTGAAAGAGCGGAATGCGTTTTCCATTTGAAGATGGTCCTTTCTTAGATCATATTCTCTCCTGCACAGAACTCCGGGGAAGGTCTGCAGAATCGGCAACAATAGCAGGGAAGAACGAGTGATTCCTACAAACAGAACCTTTCGAAGTTGCTGCAAAATCAACCCCCCTGCGTTTCAACAATCACCTGTAATCATCTCGAAGCCAACGTAATGAAGTAAAAAGATCAACCTCTTCCAATAAGCAAGTCCATACGGATCGAGGCCACGTGTGGGAGCACATTAAAGTGGTCTGCTTTGTCGCCTACCGACCCACTAATCTTCAACCTGCAAAGTCTCTGGAAGGACTGGAGAAAAGGTTCAGCTCTTCAAATTGGTATAATGCTCTGTGCTGTCAGACTAGATAGACTGAGATCTAAAATTATATTATTTAATAGAGTAAAATATACGTTCCTTAAAGGCAGACATTAAAAACTCTCCATTCCAACACAATATCGAATTTCAAAGAAATTGAAACAATCAGGGCAAAAGTTCGGTATTTTGCTAATATTGATATTAGAAATTGATATCGATGCAACACATGTGTTCAAGTCGATGAATGAATCATATATTAAAAGCAATACTCCTCTCCTGTGAGTGAATATCCTCTCTGGTATAGTATGGTTTGGTTTGTAAGTACTGCGCAAGAAAGTCATCTTTGATTTATGCTGCTATCTGGGTGTATGTGTGTGTGGTACTCTATTCATATTTCTAGACGTTTTAGAAAAGAAAAGGTTCTGCTTTCAGTCTACAACCTTGTGTTTGCCACTGGGACAAAATAGATAGAATCTTCCTAGAACTATATTGTTTTAATAGGAAAATATATATGTGTAGAATGGTAAAATTTTAAAGGTAGATGTTTCAAACGCCTCCATCCACCAGTAAAATCATCTGAACTGTATTTAAAATGAACATTGGTGGCAAAAGTTAGCTAGTGTAATAGAATAGACAATGATGTAATTGTTGTTACGGTAAGAACTAACAGAGTAACTGCTGAAAGAGGCCAGCATATCTTTCCATCGAAAGGAATATTCTAGGTCTGAGTGAAATACGCCATTCTGTGATACTTCTAAATTTTTCTATATTTTTATGGGTATATGATCATTTAAGACTTTTAATGTGGTTTTCCATTCTGAAAACATTGACGAAATGAAACAAACTTCATGTATTTCTTTTGATTATAATTTTATACTATCGGTGGAAAAGGGGACATGTCTGTCAAACCGAAGAAAGGTTAGATTTGTGTAATAATAGGTATTTTGCGATTTAAATTAAAAAAATGTTTTCTTGTTACAATGAAATCAAACATTTACCAGTTACCCATGTATCTTCTACATAAGTCCCATTAATATTAATCACCAATCTCTTTTGATATACCTAAAAATTCCAGTACAAAAGACAATGGTCAACTTCTTTGTTCCAATTCTGCTCATACAGACATTTTCATAGATTGTGAAAATTAAACCATTTGACTCCTTCTAAGTGGTAATTTTAAAACTAGTACATTTATAAATTCAGGTGTTTTGGAAAAGGATGCAGAGCATCTCCTTCAACCTTTAATTGAAATAGAATAGATGGCATTGCTAATTCTAGAGAGATTCATTTGACAAAAAAAAAAGTCAACCGGGTGATTGTGTCATCTGAGCAAATTGGTTTCATTGAATGCTAAGTGGTTTTATAACCACAAAGCTTGGACTGCACTCCAGTAATGATTTTGGCCACTTCAAGGCTTCCTCTCAGTGAAGCTCATTTTGCAGTAATTTAACTGAAGACTGAGAACAAACTTTTATATCAATACTCAGAACTGATAATAAATATTCTCTGTATATAATATAACCACAATAAATTATGCCCATCTCTCGATACAAACGATTTATCATATTAACAAGGGAAGGGGGATTAAATTTTCACTTCCATTTTTCTTACAGCACTATTATTAACTGAGAGATTTATAAAATATGCTTCTTTGTCTCTTGAGATATTTTAGATTCATACAAGGAACAACTATATCTACAAACAACAATAATAATTGCCCTAGATCTCTGCAGTAACGCCTGACGTCATCACAATAAACTCGAGCCAGTATCTTCATAGAGACGTTAAATGTGCGCATTACTGTCAGAGAACCTAAATTTGTTATTTTGAATTTAAAGGAGTAATTGTCGTTCATCGATTGATTGGCAATTTAAGCAGATCAATAGTCTAGAAATTCTTTAAATTATAATGATCATATATTTCAAATTAATTTCATTTTTCAATAAAGTAGTAATTACAATATGGTATATCATGCTTGATATATTTTAAGTGTTATGATGCATCTTATTGTCATTGTAACTGTAATGATATATATAATTTGATAATATTTTTGGCAACGTCTGACAAGTAGAAGTGTTTCTGTTTTGAAACTAGATTTTCATTCAGTAGATTTTCAAGATTTTTTTAGACCAAGAGGTTTTGAATAAATAAATATGTAACCAAATGCAATTAAAAAATATATATTCTGTCAATGAAAATATGTTTGGTTTTACTTTGTTTTCAACTATATATCAACATTCTCCTCGCATATATATATCTATTTAAATGATTGTCAAATTTGACGGGAAATCTCTCGAAATGAAGAGGTTACCTTGAACTGGCCATACCATGATTACATTTGAAGGTATTATATATTAATACAATTAGATAAATAAGGAAAAATGAATATATCCCAGGCCATTTCCTGTAGGCTCATATGTCAAAATGTGAAGACCACTTTCATCATCCAAAAAAGACATTTTGATGACTTTTAAAATCTGCGACACAAAACCGGAGTTTAAATATCTTTACCTAAGGGTACAAAACCCCTTTTATTGTGTCAACTATTTTATTCTTAGAAATGTTAATGGCAGCATTCATTTGAAAACTGGTTCTTTTTTTTCAGAATGTATCATTTAGAAACCCAATGAAATGTTTCCTTAGACATTTTAGTAAGGCTGTAGAAAGCAGATAATTTCATGCTTCTACGTGTTCAGCTATTATATGCATTTCATAAATTGTGGTGTTCTTAAAGTAGTGGTTTCAAGGTGCAGAAACAAAGACTTCAAAAGCAAAGTACAATAAATCCTTTGTTCTTGCATGTTTTAGTTCTTGCAAGATTTCTTTCTTGTTTTCCTGAGAATCTTGCCTGTTAAGCGTAATCAGTTAAATCTCTTCTCAAAGAAGCAATTGTGCTTACTTTCAGGTCATCTTCCTGAGCTTTGTGTTTTCTGCTTAAACCAACCTTATCTGATGCATTCTGTTTCTGAGCTCTCCGAATCTCCTTCCTCCACTGAGTGCAAAATGAAGAATTTGATTTCAGCTCCCTCTTCTCTTGTAGACAAAATGTTTATATTTCCTACTATGTTTCTATATTTCACCCCTTAAAGCAGTGG
>BGPR01048751.1:0-11476 GCA_013235015.1 Araneus ventricosus
GATTTTCATTTTTTGATATTTTAACATATTTCAAAAACCTTTAATACATATGTAAAAATAAGTTTTCAAAAATGATTATTTTGTCAATTTCTAAAAAAAAAATTTTTAATTTTTCTGCGATTTTAATTTTGCTTCACAGATAACTTAGAAAAGTTTTTTTTAATGTAATTTAATAATGATTTACTGAAATCTAAGCTTTAAATTAATTTGGGCGTTGATGGGTTAATATTGCGATACGTTCAATTATGCGTAATTTGATTTCCAGATGATGTAAAAGCCTCTTTTAAATAGACTCGTGTTTAATGCATTCCAAATGACAAGATTGGTAAATTCTTAAAGTGCAGTGTGATCCTGAATCCATAAGAACAAAGCAGTAACATAAATAATTAGAGGGATGGATGATATTTTGTTTTGTTTTTAGACGACCAATAAAAATAGCGAAAATGGGTGTATTCAAGCCGCTTTTGAATTATTTGTGTATATTCGAAACTACTGAACAGAAATGACCGAATTCTTGCAAAGCGTTGTTTTAAAATAGCGATAAATCTTTTTTTTTCGTCAAAAATACTTTCAAAAGCAATCGACGAAATCCGAGTCAATAATTTCCATATGAATCAATGTAAGTCCAACTAATTTGTTCTAGGCACACCAATGTATGTACCAAAAACCAATTTGTAGAGAATAAATACAGTGCTTAATACTAAACACGACCTTTTTTCTACCTTTCTGAGGACCCTTCCTGGCATATGGAAAAAATACTAGGAGGGGAGAGAGAGGTGGAGGTATTAATGTTTGGAAGGTAGTCCCCTTTCATAAGTGCTTTAGGTATCACGGCATTGTCTGGGATTTGGAACTTAACGTGGATGGCGACTTTTCGTACATGCGGCTGATTTCAGCTATGTTAACCCTTTGAGGACATCTGCCACGCGGATGTGCCAGCTGCTTGTACATTCTCCTCCGACTATTACAAATACGTGTCTGCGCCTGGAGATTTTAGCTACCGACTGACAGTGGTAGAGAGACTGACAGTGGCTGTACGTTATGCTATGACACCGCACACACCGTCACCTGGTGGCAAATTGTTAAATTAGCGTTCCTATATAGAAAAAAGGTAGAGCATCATCGATTTAGTACAAAACGACATATTGTGGAGAATAATGCTAGAACACAACGCTGGAAACTTAATATATTTGTTCACGATTTCCAAAACTGTTACATGACGACACAAATTTGAAAGACAAAAAGCAACTAATTATCAAAAGCTATTGTATTTTGGGTGTTCAAACTGCTCTCCGTCAGCTACAATACACATTTGGATCTCTATTTCAATTTCACGCTGCGTATATTTTAGCATATTAGGTGCCACGTTGGTACGAGCATCAGTAATACGTCGTCCAATGTCCTGCAGTGCTGGCGGAGATATACACCTGCTGTTTGAGGTATACCTACTGGAAAATCCACATCGTTACCCTTTCAGTCGACGTCACAATTTCGGAAATCGAGAATAAACAAATTTGCGTTTTAAGAGTTCAATTCTTAGTAGAAATGTCCATAAGGTGTATATTTTACTAAATCGAAGATATTCTTTAACAATGTAATTGGCCCTTTTAACAAATATATTGTTCCTTTTTCGAGGTAAGAACGTTAATTTCGCAATTTGCCAGCAGGTAGCGCTAACTTCGGGGAACTATTAGCTATATATCCTGCTATTAGGTTCTTTCGCTATTTTGTTGAGGGTCGGGATTTTGTAGTGTTTATAGACTAAAAACCACTCACCTCTGCTTTCCAACAAAAGCATGAAAGAAATTCGCTTTGGCAAATTATAGTTCATAGGCCAGTTTACTACAGATATCTTTGCATATCTGGATCTACTAATTTGGTACAAGATACCTTTTCACGCATCGGAACAATTTCGGTTCCTGGGTCTGTCAATTATGACGAAATAGCTATCGCTCTGGATTCGGATCGCAAGTTACGTTTCCTTCTAAAATCTGGTTCTGGTTTGAAGCTTAAGAAATTAATCTTACCGTCATAGAAACGTCTTCTTTATAGTGATATCTCGATCAGTAAGATCAGGACTTACGTTCCAAAGGCGTCATAACGCAAGATTTTCGAAACGTTACATGGTTTGTCACACATTGGTATTAAGGCCACAATTAACCTGGTCAGGCAGCGCTTTGTCTTGAAATCAATAAGTAAAGATATTCAAACATGGTGCACATTTTGCATACCGTGTCAGAAATTTAAAATTCACCGGCACATTAACTCAAGCTTGGGTTTATTCAAGTTGACAGACGCAAGATTTATTCACATACACATCCACATTTTAGGACCTTTACCTCCATCTAAAGGATATAAATTTGTTCTAACCTGTATTGATAGATTTTCCAACTCTCCTAATGTCTTTCCGACTGGTAACTAGTTTACTGAGACAATCGTCCAAACGCTATATGGGTTGGACCTCACGATTCGGAGTTCCTGCAATAATTACATCAGATATAGGATTTAATTTCGAGGACAACACTTTCCAGGCTATAACTACGTTTCTAGACACCAGAAAGACATAGAAGATCTCTTTTCATCCTGCTATCAACGGAATCGTGGAAAGGATACATCGCCCCCACAAAGCAGTGATTAAGTGTTATGCCACCTTGAATTAGTCAGATGTCATGTCTACCGTGCTCTTGGACATGCGTGCCTGCCTCAAGGAGGAAATGGGGGGTTTCGCCTGAGGAAATGATTTATGGTCAGTGCTGGTGCTTTCCTGGAGAGTTCTTCAGAAATTCCAAGTCACCCAGGCCAAGTATTGACCGAGGATATCTTTCTGCAGAGATTGCGCTCTATTCGAGAAAGCTCAGCCTGTGACCACTTCTCACCACTCGCCTAATGATGTTTTTCTTCTCCCAAATCTTCGTACATCAACGCATGTTTTTGTACATCCCGATACTATCCGGAAGCCGTTGGAGCAGCCGTACCATGCTCCATTTAGGGTATTCGTTGGAAAGAGAATTTTTTACCATCACCATTGGGTGGAGTCAAGCTACAGTTCCGAGTGATCGATTAAAACCATCTTATGTGCTTGTCACAAGAGTATACCCCCGAAATTGGAGCCAGGAGGGCTGCTTGTCGGTCTGCCTGATATATCTTCTGAGAATCCTGTGTGCAAGAAGACAGTAGATAATGAATCCCAGAAAGATTCAAAGCCAGTAATTACCAAATCCGGTAGAAGGGTTCAACTGGTGGAAAAATATAAAGTCTCCTAACTCCGTCCTCCGGATTAGGACACATGCACCAAAAGCACGCCATTCCTGCGATACTTTCTTTCCAGTAATATGGCCGTAAACAGGGCGTCACAGTACTTAGGTATTGCGAAAAATATTACTTTTGAGAACGGAAGGTAAATGATTTTATCCTAAGACAGGTCTTCAACTTCGAATTATGTTACCAAATAGAGCACGAAAAATAAAACAATAGAGATTAAGAAGACTTCCACAATGCGCTCTCATTTGGCCATATTTGAAAGCTGCAATTATCAAGAAAAACATGTTAGCTGAAAAGAATTCGTACAGATTATTTTGATTTCAATTTATTTCTTCACAGATGATTAAGGTTACATTTTTATATATATGTCCAGCTCTGTAGTGGAGCCTGAATGCCGTTCCGCACTTTTTTTGTTTGTAACTTTTCTATGAGAAATAAATAAGAAAAAAATGTAATATACCTTCTTCAAACAGACGACTAATCCCCTTAAAAAAGAAATTAAGTACCTGGGAGGGATCCTTGATAAATTACTAACTTTTCGCGCACACATAAATAACCTCAAAAAGGAATTCAATAACGCATTAAGCGCACAATACCCCTTTATGTACAGGAATCGTCAATTATCTCTTGAGAATAACATACTCATCTACATCTACTATCTGCCTCCAGTAATTCCCTACACAAGACAAGTTTGGAATTGTACAGCGAAAGCACACTTCAGGCACATTGAAACAATTCAAAATAAATTTTTAGACGAATTTCGAACGCCAGGTGGTTTCATCGAACCGATTATGTACTCAATGCACTGAAGCTCCCCACTGTTAGAATCTTTCTTAAGAAATTGGCCAATAACTTTTACAATAGCATTCAGGCAAACAGCAATGGCGTTAGAATTCGCCCGACATGGGTGTTGGATTTCCCGTAGAGTACAAGGGGGCGTAATGATGACACTCTCAAATTTCCTCCTGATCTTCATTTATCTATTAATTTGAATAAGTTGAATACCCAGTTGCATGAACCGGGTATAAAGATTTCCCCTACGAGGGGCCCTCCTCCCCATTGACGTAATCCCTGCAGGCAATAAAGAACAGAGCAATTCAAAACCACATCCATGATCCACTTCCCACACCAAACTGGAAACGACCCCGAACTAATGCTCTATCTGTAGTGCTGATTCTTTCCCTCAACACTGAGTAGAGTGATATTAATTGGTTGCGCACAACCGCAGCTACAACCCAAAGACAGCTTCCACGCAGCCCTCTTCGACGATCCTCTCTCCTTCAAGTGTTTGTGTTCCTGTTAGTGTGTTCGAGTTTGTTTTTCAGGTAGACTTATATCTCAGTAATTCATATTTTTATGTGGTACTTGCTTTAATTACAATCCATCTTCCGAAAGTCTAAAAAAGAAATTGAAAGATACGTGGACATTTGGCATGCCCGAATCCAAGCAGCCACGCACCCACAGATATAAAACAAGATTTAAATGTGTTCATAAAGGGTTTATAATTGGAAAAAGTTTAAGATGGGTTCAATGGCAAACTCCTATTGACCGCAAACCAATATTTCACAAAGACATTTTGAATAATAATAAAACTAAAAATAATGCATTTCAAAAACACTAAAATTTGGTGTTCAGGATAAAAGAAATTTATCAACAACGACAATTTTTTTTCTGATAAAAAAATCTTACAGTACGAATCATATTGTTTGTTCCGTTTAAAGCACTCGCTCTTCAATACAAACATGAAAACAGTTCAAGTTTCGAGAACATAAATTTCAAAACAAACTAATCAAGATTCGTTTGTGATTATGAGCACCACTGATAGGAATTCCTGCTCAGTCTCAATTGCTGCAAGGAAACTAATAGCAATGAATAACTTTACTTATGTTCATAGAGATTTTAATAAAATTGGTTCCCTTTATCTATTTGAACAGTTATAAAATAAGATTTGAATAATTATTTCTTAGTAATAAGATTGAGAAATGCTTTCTTAAAGCACTATAAAATATATTGTCACAATTATAACCGAATAGGGCATCAATTTATAACAGTTGGTTCTAGTTGATGGAAACTGCGTGAATAAGAATGTATGTAATAACTGGCGTTGAGAAAAGCGCTTTGAATTTTAGAGACGTACTGGAATATATGCTGGTATGAGATTTCGCACAAACCCTTTTTGATAAATGTAGTACTTTCTCGAAAGGGCAGGTTGATGTTCAATTTTAGAAAAAGATACTTTCATCCACGTTATGATATATTAAAGAAAGTCGAGAGTTTAGCTCTAATCTACTTTGATCTTTCCTGAATAAAATAGTCATGGGATTTTTTCATATTCATTGCAGTTCACCAAAGTACTATCCACTCTTCTAGAACATTAAAGAACAAACTCCAGTGAGATAACAGAAAAAATATTTCTATCCTTCAATGAGGAAAGCTGCGGCATTCTCAATAATGAAGCAATTGCCTATAAAATAGCGCCGTGAAAAATCGAAAGTTAGTGTTGAAGAGAGAAGAAATCTGAGACCGCTACCCCAATGTGATCTTGTTGGTATGGAGAGTAGCCCCCATGGAAGGACTATTAGGAAATAACAAGAATTCGAACATACCAAAAATTTCAAAATTTTAAATACGTGAAAGATCTAGTGAAGAGTACTCATACTCAGTAACATTAGCAATGTTAACTAGAATATAATCATTATTTTTGCTGCACAAACGAATTCCTCCTTTACCAAATGTAAACTGAATTTGCTGCAAAATGTCGATTCTAATAATTGCACCAAGCGGAATCGTGTCATCACTAAGAACATGAATTTTTGCAGTTAAAGAAATGTAAACGGGATAACGTTGTGCCGATTTTCATTACTTCTGAGAGAATTTCGAAATTAATTGCATGCATTTCTCTATAAGAAAGACTTTTCTGTGTTTTTTTTATCGTTGCACAATTACTAGAGAAACCTTTCGCAGTAAAATTTTAGTATTGCTTTAATTTAAAAATATATTATAATTTTCAAAATTTTGGTGCAAATTTACCGCACGGGGGGGAATGCTTTGTACTGGTTATTTTTTCAGTATATTTCAATTGCACACTTATTGTATACAATGTTAGGTATATTTTTTAAAAATTGGGTGGAAACATACAATTAAAGCAAATTTTATAAACGCCTGGTTATAATTAACATTTTTACGCCATTGTATACTGTCAATCGGGATGACGATTCAGAAATCGTTTTATACAATTATTGCCATGTGTGATATTAATGTGCCTAGCTTTTTCCACACCTTCTTAGTCTCAACGTAATAGACTTGGGTTTTTATAAGTTACTTATTTCTTTAAATAGTTTAGTGTAGGACGCGGTGAACGCTCCCTACATATACTTCCGGTCCGCCGTGACGAATTATATTTGTTTAGTCTAAAATCATAGTTCTTAAATCTTTGTACTGTCTCTTGCTTGCGCGGACAGTTATTATATTTTTATTTTGTCTTTCTTTCATACTTATTTTATTTAAAATTGGTCTAAAAGTCTTTATGATTTGTATTTAATTATTTCAATCTGAGTAAGCACTTCCCACCCCAGATGTCAAATTTCAAGCAGTTTTCTAGCGACTGGTGTGGTTTGAACGAAGTATACTCCTAGCTCTCATGTATTTTAACCACTGCCGCTGTTGGACAATTATTGTGTTGTTGTCGTTTCAAGTCCCCCTCACCCAAATACTAGACCAGCTCCATTATACCATGTCGCTCAAACAGCACCAGAAGTCCATTTTCCCCCCACTCCACAGGGAGGGACTTTCCAAGAAGAATTAGCTTCAGCCCTGTGAAAGAAAATATTTCGGACACGAAGAGTTCACCAGAGGCGGCAGAAGGAAGAGCACTTTTTGTAAAATTTGTCATTTAAACTCAATAAATCTCTTTTCGTTTGGGCTGGACTGACCCAGCTGTCCTTAATGTGCTGGTGGTGCGTTTCCCTCTCCACTGGTTCTTCCAAGACTTCACACCTTTCTTGGGTAAGTTGGACGAGTATCTATCCAGGTGGATTATTAATAGCAAATAAACTGAACCAGTATCAGACAAATCGAATTTTCTAATGTTTTTTTTTAAATTGAAGACAAAAATTTAGGTGTAGTATCGTCTTTTTCATCTCAAAATATTATTTTACATCTTAATATAAGTAAGTACAGCAAGCCTTCTTCCATTCAATGAATCATATGTGTTGATGATAAATGTTATGAATCATATGTGTTGATGATACATGTTATGAAGCATATGTGTTGATGATACATGTTATGAATCATATGTGTTCATGATACATGTTATGAAGCATATGTGTTGATGATACATGTTATGAATCATATGTGTTGATGATACATGTTATGAATCATCTTTGGATTTTAATTTTTAATCCTTTTGTTTCACACGCAGAACATACATATAGGAAGGAAAAAGCACACTTATTTCACGTCATCAACTGAAGCGAGACTTACTACGGAGAAAATTTTTACGACTTTTGGGGATTCACGAGATATTTTCGATGCGTTTTTTAAATACTTATTTCTGAGCATTCGCTCTATTTACGAAGCAACTGTAAAATACTACAGACAATATTCTATAACAATATATCTTCACTTCCACTCGACATGTTAGTTATATCATAAGAATAAATGAATTGATTTTATTTAATACTTTATGTTCCTTTTCTTCTCTAAATTTTCATTTCTTTCTCTTCTTCGTTTAAAGATAATGTATGTGACATGAGGCAAGTGTATTACTACAACAAAAAATTACTGTTATATCAGTATTTATTAAAAGTATATAATCAAAACTAAAACTTAAGCATTAAAATGAAAAAGTTATTAATACAAAAATTATATTAAGAAAAAATATAAATCTTTTTATCTTTTTCCTCTTCAAACAAGCATTACATTTTCGACATATTCAATATTTGGAACTTAAAATATAAATGATAAATAATAGCAGGCGAGTAAATAAAATAGATGATTAAAATTAATAGATAATTTTAGGAAAAAAATCAAACGAATAATTGAATTTACCGCATTTACAGGAATGATCAGATATATGCCACCGCTCCTAGATATATGCCACCAGAACAGAGTTTCCAAAATCATGTAATCTAATTCAAAGCCACAATATGGTCTCCTTTGAGATCCCTTTAGAAAATCTTTATAGAGAAACAGCAGCAGAATGAATGTTACCAGAGTTATATTCAGACCTCCCAAATGAAATGAATGCACCTCAGACTGCTATTCCGGTATAGCAGCGGCATAGTGCTTGAAAGCGCCTCTACCGCCAGCACCACTAAAATTGACAACAGCGCTATCTGGCGTGCAATCTGAGTAACATGTTTTTCAACCAGCTCTTATAAAATATTCTAGTACATTCGGGACAGTATTAATTGATTTACTAATTTCAAACAATTGGAAATAAACACTATGTGGAGAAAGTTAAGAGTCGAAACAGAACACATAATCTCAAAATTGATGCATCCTCACTAAGATGAAGTATTGGATTCCAAGATGTTTGCTATTAAATTCTTTAGAACTTGCAAAATACTGCCAGTTTTTTTTTTAAATTATTTTCGAAAAATTGAAAATTAATTGTGCAGCTTTACGTACACTGTCATACGTTCTTTTTAAACAACTTCACCAGAAGTAATCTTATCTTCTTAATATATCCTTAAAATACAGTAATAAATAATTTTTTTTTTGCCAACATCATTGATACTGGCTCGCTTGATAAATGGATGTGAATTGATGTCGAAAACATAGGCAAATCATTTTTTATATAAGTAAAACATTTTATAAAATAACGGTCATATATATTTTTCTGAATATTTCAATAACCATATTGTGAATTGCAATAATTTCCTTTTTTATGATTTATGCATTTTCTTCAAGAAATTTGATTTGAAATTAAAAAGAAATGGGAAAAAAGTAAAAAATATGTCTGCTAATTTTCCTTACCCTCTGAAACAGAATATCAACGACAGCTTTGCAGCTGCTATCAGGTACTTAATATGGAGCGATCTAGTCTTTTTTTTTCTAGATAGCCAAACTGAAAGTTCGTGAAATAATGTATGCGTATGTTTTGCTATTTTCAAACACTATTACTAAAATGAATACAGAGTGTCCACTATAAAGTTCTTTACAGAAATTGTTCTCTCCCCTCCCCCTCCCGTCTTAATTTTAGAACAGCTGCAGATATAGACCTAGGATTTTGTCTACGTAGTTGTAATGGAGTGGCTGAGCACTACGTTTCCAGACAGCTGAAAGCGCTACCTAGCGGAAACTCCGGAACTAGTGTACCTATCTAGTGAACAAAACCGTATAGGAAAAAAATTGAATTATGAACTTGTAGAACATCATCGATTTTGTACAAAAAGACACATTCTTTACATTAATTCTAACAGCATAACCACTTCATGCTTCATTTATTTGTTCGCAATTTCCAACGCTTCTGCACTTCGAAACGTGTTAGAAAAAGTGAGAAACAAATACCAACTAGTTATCACAAAACTTCATTTTCTTTATTCAAACTGTCTTCCGTTAGCTACAGTACACCCTTTACCTTTATTTGTATTTCACGTTGCACACTCTTTAACATACTAGGTGTCACGCTGGCCCACGCATGAATAATACGTCGTTGAAGACCCTGCAGTGTTGGTGGAGAGGTCTGAAATACCTGACGTATGAAGTAGCTCGCGGGGGGGGGGGGTCATTTTTGTTTCAAAGATAACAAGTCATCCTTTCGCCTCGTTCTGCGACGACACAGCTTCGGCAACCGCAAATAAACAAATGTGCTTTTTAAATATTGTATTCTTAGTATTAAAAACCCATAAGTTGTACTAAACCGATTATGCTCTACATATTTGCAGTTCACTTTTTCTTCCTATTTCATTCCACAAATAATATATTATTTCCACATTTGTCGCCAGGTGGAGCTGCGAGTAGTCTCAAGGCGAAGCGCATAGCTACTTTATTATTCCTAGACACCACTTTTCTAATTTCAGCTGCAGTCGTTCTGAAATTATCAGGTGTAAATAGATGTGGCGGTTATTGCAAAAACAACCGGTTTTAGGTTATACCGCTCAAAATAACCGGTTTTCGTTTTTTTAAAAGAAACAACATTTGCAGACAAAAAATTTTATTGATAATAATATAAAAGAAGTAAGTATTAATACAATAAGTAGCATCAATAAATACGTAATTAATGCAATAAGTAATGATTATAAATAAGTAATTAATACAATAAGTAATAATACTAAATGAGTAATTAATGCAATAAGCAGTAAAGGCGATTGGGTGGCAAAAGTGGGGGAGAGCAAAAATTTTTTTAGACATCTAAATGTACCGCGGAATATGTAGACAACAAAATTTAAAAATTTACATACAAAATTTGTTCATTTTTTATTTTAACTAAATTTTAAATATTAGCAATTATTCAAATTTTAATTATTAAACTTTAAATATAAATTAAAATTTAGCAAAATTAGCTAAATTTTTATTTTAAATTTTTTTATGTAATTCCTAATTTTAGACTGATAAAAGGAAATAAAAATTAAATTTTTCTCTAGAAAGTGGAGGCGGGGGGGGAGCTATCGCCCCCCTCGAGTCGCGACCACTGAGACTATGTTAATGATAAACGACAGTGGTTATGAAAACACTGTTCAGCTTCTTGAGAGCTAATTCAGTTAATAGGGCCAATCTAGGCCATGGTCTTGGGCGAAGCTGTCACGGGCCACATGCACGGAAGAAATAACCAACAAATATTTACAAACTTTTCAGTATTACTTTTAAAGGGCATATAAAATGAAAATGATGTTTTTAAAATTTACATTCGTTAAATTAAATATAGTGAACGATACATTTTTTCGTCTTTTTTTACCTCACCTTTCTGCCCCATTTTACTTCCACGCGTTGGAACCGATTCAATAAGATCTGTCTACTTCAGGGCCCTTCAAGTCTATTCACGGAGACAAGCACGAACACAGAAGTTCTAAAAGATATTTCACTCGTTTTCAAGAAATTTGATGAAGTATTTTTGCAGATGTTAATTTTATGTTATTTCGCAAGTAGTGTAATTTGGAATTAAGAATTTAATATTGTTCAAGGATTATAAAGTTTCTATTAAGTGATTATATGTTTCAAATATAAACTATTTTATAATAAATTTAAAATTATATGTTAACTTTTTGAGGGT
>BGPR01048752.1:0-10525 GCA_013235015.1 Araneus ventricosus
CATGAATTGATTGCAATGAATATCAACAAAATTAAATCTGCGTTTTTACTTTTCATACGCATGGTATATTATTGCATGAAAAAATTCATAACATTAGGCTATATTCGAAGTTCTAAATCATGAGAAAATTCATTCTGGCGACATATTAAATGGTTTTTGGCTTTTCCATAACAGATGGAATCTAAAACTTTTCCTACCATGAATAATGAAATTTACCATAAATAGTGAAACATGTTTTACTATAAACTTCTTTTACTATTTTAAATTATCTTAACTTCATTGTTTGATACCAGTATTTTAATATTTTCTTTTAAAAAATAATAATTATATGGCCAATATAAATGTTATCTTCATTTGAAAATTTTACTGACGTAATTCAAACGTCCTGTCAAATATAGCTTTCAGAATTTTATCTCAATTTTCTCCGAATATTTTTGGTTTTGTTTTGGAAATATTAGATATATATTAGACTTACTATGTTTTATTATAACTACTATGTTTTGCTCATTGGCACCTAATAAAATCCAGCCCTAACACAGTCAATAAAACAGCAGTTTTATCATCAACGAATTTTATGCTACAGTAGAGTAGCGCTGCCCTATTATACACCTACGACGGCCCAACCACCCGGACAACTGCTAATACAACCACAGGGAGTGGTCTCCCCTAAACTTTCTCGTATACTCCTAACACATGTAGAGAAAAAAATAAGATAAAGGGCAGTAAAAATAACAAGAACCTCCTAACGCAGTGGAGATAAAAATAAGCGAAACGCCATACCACAATTTCCGAAGGTCGTCCAACGCGGAAGTGGAATTAGAAACCTGCGTGATTACCGATGGGGTTGGGTATAAGATAAAGAAAACGAAATTTGCAATTTGAACGACGTTTTTTTAAACCATTGACACAAAAATCGGACATAAATCTACCATTAAGGTAAGAAGGCCACACACCAAATTTCATTTATCAAAGTAATTTTTTAAAGAAGTTATTGCTTTCAAACGTATGCGATTATACAGACAGACAGACAGTCAATCCTTTGACGGAATTGGTCCAAAATTTGATACAAATCTGCATTACTGATGATAAAAATGTGTACCAAATTTTATCCACCTAGCTATTTGAGTTTGTGAGTTATCACGTTCACATTAACATTGACATACAGACAGACTTCCAGTGAACAGATTTTGTCCAAAATTTGATAGAAACCTACAAATTATGTGTAAAGACCACATACCAAATTTCGTTCCCGTAGCTCTAATAGTTTTCGAGTTATCGTGTTCACAGATAGACAAACACACAGACAGGCATAATTTAAAAATTGTGTTTTTCGGACTCAGGCAGGTCTAAAACGAGGAGATTCTTTAAAATCTCGAGTTCGAATTTTTCTGACGAATTACAATTCCTTCTCTGTATACTTTGTATGCGAGAAAATAAAAATAATATGTGTGAAAAAGAGAAAGAAATGAACTTATTAGCCCTGCGCTACTGTGGCAACTTTTCTTATGGTGTTAGTGCTGTGGGATACCAGCACACCCTAAAACGTAAATAAGCATAAAATATAAGAAATCGGGTGAGTTGGATTACAAATAGTTGTTTTCAGGTGCTTAAATATAGCCGTACTAACGCAGGGTTAACAGCGACTCTAGCAATATTCGTAGAAGAATCTAAAATGAACATTAAGACTTATTATTTAATGAAAAACCATCTTCATTAAAAGGTGAAATGATTAAATAAGTCATTTGAAAAAAATGACGATAAAATGAATCATTCAACTAAAACTATTCAAAATTAAGCGATTTGTTTCCGCTCAGCAACGTATTACTTCTGGTGATCAAGTTGCCATTTATGGAAGAAAAACGCAATCTTTCACAAATTTTTTTATCACTTGCAAATACAGTATATAATTCTTAAATGCAATAATATTTTGAAATCACGACAATATTGCATTAACCTATTAATGCCTACCGGCCCGTTTTAGGTAAGCTTCTAAAAATGCTTCATAAGCGGGAAGGAATTATTTTTCGACATATATTTTACAAAAACATATTTTTAAGGATTCATTTCTTTCATATTCAGTCGATGGCAGCACTTATCAGACTTTTCTTGATAATGTAGCCTTTTTATTTTCGTGTCAAAATCGGAAGTAGTTCTTTGCAATGTGAAGAGGGAAAGTTTTCTCATTTTTTTATTAATTAATTCACTCTCATTTAACACATCAGTAAATCCAACTGTTAGAATATGTTTTCTTCAAAAAAATTTCACATAATTTAAGATTTTGATGGATTACTATCTGTGTCGAATCCAGGGGCGTATCGGGCTTCAGCCCCTCCATAGCTAAGTCAGAATTCTTGATTTTATTTAAAATTACTATAAATGTTTGTTCTTAATTTATCTTTTTTAAAAAATAGCAAAAACATGACAAGATTGCTTTCTGGCTTGGCAGGTCCGAAAATTGTCCTACTTTTCTAGTCATTCCACTTGTACTTTAGCGTTGACGCGTTTTTCTGCGCGTTGTTTTATGAAACATGTTCAGTAGTTGAATTAAATACTTTAATTGCTGAAATTTTAGATGAAAAATGACACCATAAATTTTCCAAGAAAAACTGTTTTCAGAATTGGGCCCTATCTAGCACAATTCTGGGTCGGGTGCAGGTGAGTCACTGAAAGATGGACCAATTAGCATGAACAGTGGTGAAACCAGGAGGGCTATGGGGCTGCAGCCCCCCCCCCCCCAGAGTTAAACCATAATTCTTTATTTTATTTAAAATCACTACAACTGTTAGCTCTTAATTTCCATTTTAAAAAATACTAATAAAAACGTGACATTGCTTTCTGGCTCGAGAATTTTCCAACTTTTCTAGTCATTCCATTTGTACTAGTAACGTTGACGAGATCGAAAACATTTTTGGTTAGTTATTTCATTGTATTTTTATTAAATTATCGAAAGTATTGTATTGTTTTTTATGATTCTTATTGTCAAGTGGGTCAAGTCTGTAAATTTAAAGTGTTTTGGTTTACCTAAGCCATGAGTTTTGACATTCGTCACGCTAAATCATACGTAGTGGCCAAAGGTCCTCCCGTTGGTGTGGCGCGGAAGTTTGGAGAGGGGGTGCCATCTCAGGCGTCGTCCTCGTCATCTGACAGAGGTTCAAAATTAAGAGGTCCGTCCCAAAATAGCCCTCGTGTTGCTTCTAACCGGGACGTAAATATAACTAAAACTAAACTATATAAAATTTTATGATCTCAGCACTCTCCCCCGACCCAAGTCCTGGATTCGCCATTGATTACTCTACAAAAAAATATTGAAAAAAATGCAACTTGGGCATTAATGTGTTAAAATTGGATACATTCTGAAAATAATTATATCATACATACAGGTGTAGAATTAAAAATACGTCTAATATAATGCTATTCTTTAAACGCAACAGATATCGGTTTATCTATTTATATGGGGAAAGAAGATTTCTGCAAAAGGAATCTGTGAAAGACGCATTTTATGCTAAAATGAATAGCAGGGGAAAGGATATCAGCAAGAACCGGCAACGAGCTGCCAATCAAAAGCGAAGGCGCTACAGTCTTGAATATTTTTCATGCGCTGTTTCCGATTTCGAAACACAGAAAAGTCACGCTTGAAGAGTATCATTATCCTTTAAAGCATCACTTTCAAATCTCGCCATCCTCTAAAAATAGATATTTTCTTCTCTAGATATCATCACTCTACACATTCAAATATCTTGCGTTTAGCGCAATATGGTATGAAAGACTGGTGATGAAATTATAAAACTGAGATGTGACGAACTGTCAGTATAGTAAATACAGTCGACGCTCGTTATAACGACCCTCTGCGTCCCACAGCAAAAGGTCTTTATAACGAGTGGTCGCTATAGTGGATATAATTAAAAAATGTACACATGCACGTTCAGCAGTTCCATATAAATAGGCTATTTTTAAAGAGATTCCAACTAAATACTCAAATTATTTTTTATCATTCGTATTAAAAATAAAATTTCATGAATTTAAAATCTGTTTTAGAAATATATTTTTAAGTAGAAAATAAAGGGTGTTATATGCTTACAAAAAAAAATTTTTTCTAAAGAAAAGACAGAAAATCAGAAATGGTTTTTTTTGTCTTTTCTGCATAATAAACATAATTTTCCATTTCAGTTAAAGATGAGGAATAGTGTTCTGTATTTTCTCGCCTTTCAAAAAAAAAAAAACATTTTCAGGTCTCAATAGCACTTGTAAAATTTTTTATTCTAGGCTATTCTAATTTCCGCGCTGTGGTGAGTGGTAATCCCCCCCCCCCGCCCCGCCTGTCAAAGTTGAACTGTAACACTGAAGACTCTACGTCTACGAAGCTTGGCAATACAGTAGTAATAATCAAGGTCATTTGCATTTAGAAACATGTTCTTTTAGGAAAAATACCGGGAAGAGTGACCGCTGAATTCGGACGTTGTATTGGGATTAAACGCCACTGGATGGTCGTTATATCGGAAGTAAAATAACATAGTGCATAGGGAAACACAGTTGGGGATTTTATCACTGGTCGTTATAATGGAATGGTCTTTATAATGTGTGGTCGTTATAACGAGTGTCGACTGTGTTATTTTCCGACATATAAAATCTGTAAACATGGCGCAGGAATTGTGTTTATTGTCTTAGAAGAAAAGTCCTAAAAATGTATTAAAAATATATTAGAAATGTGTTTAAAATTGAACTGTCAGTATAGTAAATATTATTTTCCGACATATAAAATCTGTAAACAAGGCGCCGGAATTGTGTTTATTGTCTTAGAAGAAAAGTCCTAAAAATTAATTAAAAATATATTATAAATGCGATTAAAATTGAAATTTATTTAGTGTATTTCTGCCTTTTACGATTTTGTTTTGATAACTCAGATTTTCAACAAAAAAATTGTTCTACTATAAAAAGCATATTATTTTTTTAAAATTGATTTTATAAGGAATTATTTCCAAATTCATTCTCTTATTTTTCACGTATTTTTGCTGTTATTTCATGTCTCCTTACAGAGGGGCTTGAAAATCACTGTTGAAGCGAAACATAAAGCAGTTTCGAAGATAATTTTTGTTTAGTAACGAGAATTAAAATAATTCATGTTTCAAAAGGCACAAGACACTGAGTGCACAAGAAACTTAACTGACCGAGCAAAGCGGGTTCTCTGTTTCGACTCGACCGTTTAGCATTTCTTCGGTCTGTAAATTGGTTTGTTACGCAATCACGGCCAAACGCTCGATTCGATTTTCTTCCAATTATGCTTGAAAGTTCCTTGAGGTCATGAAAACGACATATATGTAAGAACTTTTATTTCTTAATTCCACTTCAAGATGATTATAGTTTTAATGGTTTCAATGTTTTGGAAGTTTGGTACCACTAAAACATCTGAAAGGCGAGACATCTAATTGTAATTTTGTTAATACTGATGGTAATAAAGATTTGTGTAAATAATTCGCATAAAAAAGAGAGATAAAATTGTAGTCCCAGGTTTCTCCTGTTTAATTCCATCAAATCATGTTTTTCTCTTTCTTTACAAGTACACTTTTCCAACGATTGTAACCAAATTGTTTATGCTATAAAAATCTGACCTCCACACGCGAAAGTAAAACTTTCTACAACTTTGTTCCAGTTGATTTTTTATGTTACTTTATTAAGTTAATGTATTTGTTTGGTAAATATAGGAAGTAAAATTTGTTAGCCAATATAGGTGTTCAATACTGTACATTGATTGATTTAAGAGTGTAAATATAACTTTGTAAGATCGTGAATATATGGGGGCAAAGAAGGTTCCTCCTCTGAAGACAAATTATGTCTGGTGTCCCTGTAAACAATATTATCTTCAAAATTAATGACAACACTGGATAAATCTTTAAAGGCTACAATAAAAAAAGCTTTTTTTTTTTTGACGCGAGGTCTGCTTTTCACAGAACTACTACTTATTGACGAAGCGAAGCGACGTTCTATTTCTTCTTTCTTTTCGACCATTAGACATTTCATCTGTTTGCAAAAATTACGATAATAGCAAATAATACTTAATTGCAATTTTTTTAATACTAATAAAAGCAGACATTTGATTGTAAATTTGTTAATGCTGATCGAAGCAGGCATTTAATTGCAATTTTGTGAATGCTGATAGAAGTAGGTATTTAATAGCAATACTGATAAAGTACTTGTGAATCACTACTTGTGATTAATACTTGTGAATACTGATAAAAGCAGGCTTGATTGTAAGTTTGTTAACATTGATAAAAAGTAGACATTTAATTGCCATTTTTGAATACTGATAAAAGCAGACATTTAATTGTAATTTAGTGAATACTGATAAAAATAAAGACTTGTGTAAATAATTCGCATTCGATAAAAAAAAATAGCTAAACCTTCAAAAACGGCAATAAAGAGTATTTTTTTTTTCTGACGCGAGGACCACTGTTCACAAAACTACTTGTATAGGGAAACTATTTAACTTACTTCGGCATGCATTTTGCTATTTTATCTCATATCAGCAAAGGGATGGAAGCACTATAATATGCAAAGCAGATAAAAAAAATAGAATTCGCAGAATTCTGTCTCTGCGAAACGGCCGCTGGGATTGAGGGGCGTAGACTTACTTGCCTTACTCAACTGTGTCTTTCTGTGACTAAAGTTGTTCTATGTGACTTAAGTAGCTCTATGCGACTTTGACCTATGCTCTATGACCTTTCTCTGTCAAATGAAACTAAAATCAACTCAACTCAATTAAATCGATGGAAAGGACAGCTCAATTAAATCAACAATTGTTAATAATAATTAATTAAGGACAGTCAATTAATCGATTACTCAAGTGTGACTCTCTGTGACTAAAATAGCTCTCTGTGACTTTGACCTATGCTCTGTGACCTTTCTCTGTTAAATGAATTAATCTGAAATGAATTAATTATTAATCTGTTTAAATCCAGTTAATATACCGCTCACTACCGATGCGTGCACGAGCATCGGTCGCTGTGACGTCATCAAAATTATTCGTGATTTTCACCAACTTTGCAACTCGACTGTGACTACACCATAATTACAAATTTTAAAATCATGTTAGCAATCTTCAATGTCTACCTTTCTCTGTTAAATAAAACTAAAACCAACTCTCTATATTATTTGATTTCGGACCCATAAGCGTTTAATTTTGCACCGAAATTCGACGTAATTTAACAATTCTTGGGTAATATTTCGCGTGAACGTAAGATCGATGAATGAATTGCCAAATGCACTTGGATAGTCTGCGTGCGCGCGCATTGGTCGCCGTGACGTCATCAAAATTTTTAGTGATTTTTAACAACTTTGAAGCTCGACTGTGACTAATCCGTAATTCCAAATTATAAAATTCTTTTAGCAATTTTCAATGTCTATCTTTCTCTGTTAAATAAAACTAAAACCAACTCCCTATGTTATTTGGTTGCGGAGCTACAAGTGTTTAAAAATACCACGAAAAGCGTCATAATTTTTTCACTTCCCGACACACCATTAGACCACTATGGAGAGACGTAAGTCTACGTCAAAAATTATTTCATCTCCGCTGTCTACTTCCAGATCTTTCTAATCCTCTTATCTATTTGCCAAACATCTTAAAGCTGTCGCCTTAATTTAATCGAGCTGTTGGACTATAATCAATAATCCAAATACACTCGAAGTCCCACCGGCTATGGCCACGAAACAAGCTATTTTAATGAGACCAGTAATCAAACGGATCACAACAGAGTTTAAAACTTTTAAGGAGAGTTTTGCCGTTGATTAGCCTCGTTGCAGAAGGCCCAGCGTACCCGTTATGGTTTTCTTTGGAGAATTTTCCTCATTTGGTTTCAACCGTAAACTCCGTTTCGCCGTTGGCGAACTGAGCAAATGAAATGTAAATTTCGATCAGAAATCGAAATGGAATTTTTGGAAATAGTGATTCTGGAATCTTCACTGATTCACAGCCCGAGGAAGAATTGCAAGAAGCGTTTTCGGAATCTCGTCTATCACGTGTGATATTTCGAAACCCGTGTAATTATTATTTTAGAGAGTACACGGAATTTCGTTTCAAATGCGAAGGTTTGAAATAAAGGAGAATTGTGTCAAAAAACACATCAGATACAAGTTCTACTATTGAATTAATGCCATCCAATTTTTTTATTATCGACAAATCATCATCTTGTTTGCCGCTGGGAGCCTGCAAGTTTTAATCTCGAAGCAAATGTTATACACAAGAAGAAATGCATTTCTAATACTCTTTTATAACTTAATATTCGTTTAATAGCATTTATATGCATAACTTAAAACAGTAGTTAGTAATAGGAGTAGTACTACTAACAGTAGTTAGGAGTAGATATCAATTTTTTAAAGCCACTCTCCTTCTTTAAGCACTTTGCTGTTCCCAGGATTGAGATTATATTTATAATCCCCAAAACATCGAATATAAGGAGACTGGTAAGTAAATTACTCGTGCTGTCATTATACTTATAACGCCACTCTCCAACCTTTCAATACTCTCCTGTTCCCCTGGATTTAAGACTGAGATTATATTTATAATCTCAAGAACGTCGAATATAGGAAGACTGGTATGTAAATTACTCATAGTCATTTTAAACATGTTTGAATTTTAAGATTATGGAATTCCTAATCATTTCACCATAGGCCAGTCTTTGTCTTCACTTTATAAGCATCAAATTATAATATTGTCCATTTACAATTTAAAATATAATTATTACAAACAATTAAGATTGGTTATCAAACCTTAACTTGATTACCATCCTTGATTGGAAACAACTTCATACCTTAAGTGCGCGTCTCCACAATTCATTTGCTTATAATTGTTTGAAATGTGCTTCAGTCAAAGCAGATTCGTGTGAATGGGGGATTGCGGAAAGAAGAGTTCCGGCTTACCTGTCTTCTGTCCGTGGTTCAAAACTGCAAGGTCTACATAATCTTACTTCGAAATACCTAATTATAGTGTTAACTAGCCCTGCTTCAAAATACTTAGTTTTGTAGTGAAAACGTCTTTCTGCTCGTTACAGTAATAGTCGGTCGAACTTTCTTGTGTGTCAAAATACCGTCAGATTTCAATCGCTAATAACTACGAGACTACTAAAGCGAAAAGAATGATTGACCCTACAACGGATAGATCATATCCCTAAGAGTTTGTCGCATAGTATTTGTTTTGCCTGTGACGTGATCGTACCAATGTAGGCGCATGCACATGATTTTATGAATTATCTTTATGCAAGATTATAAATAAGTGTAGCGTGGAAACGTGTTTAGCTGGGAGGTTGATTCTGGTGTCATTTTAAAGAGCTTGAGGAGTATCACTAGGACCCAAAGTGAGACAATAAAAATATTTATCAGAATATAAGTAAAAATCGGTATTAAATTGAAAATTTCAAACTCCGCGTGTTTTTTTATTATAAAACGCAGAATTTTCTTTCGAATTGTACGAAACTTACAGAATACTTGACAATAAGTAAAAGAAACATTGTAATAAAATTTGAATTCAAAAATTTGAATATTATAGAAATATGAGCATTTGTAGTAAATAATGTTTTACTGTGCGTACGCGAAATGTAGTTGTATATACTGTCAACAGATGGCGCCATCAAAAGCTAAAAATATATATATAAATTAGCGACTGTTCAGAGCTTGCATAGCGGCACAAAAATTTGCTTTTGACAAAAAAAATATTAGCATAGAAATATAAGATTCACTTCAACACTGGAAGTTTCAGCATATTTCCATGATGAGTTTTAATTATTGTAATAATTTCTTCGGCCGAAAAGAAAGGTGCATACATAAGAAAGGAGAATAATAATAATAAAACATAAGAGAGGCGCAGTTCGGGTCCGCGCCGCAGACTTTTCGTGAAGACGCCGGGATAAAATCATAAAACAAGTATTTTGTATTAATATGTAAGTTAATTATCAATCTCTTTAATACAATATTTATACAGGATAGTATAATGGTTATAGAATCGATAAATCTGAAGTTTATCGCTTGTATCGAGGGTCTGTGATAGCTTGCGATTTATCGATTCTGTAACCATTATACTACTCTGTATAAATATTGTATTAAAGAGATTGATAATTAAATTACATATTAATACGAAATACTTGTTTTATGATTTTATCCCGGCGTCTTCACGAAAAATCTACGGCGCGGACCCGAACTGCGCCTTTCTTATGTTTTTTTCAGTGTTAATTACAGTTGTTTCAAAATACCTAGTTTTTCAATGCTAACTATGTTGTTTCGAAATACTTAGTTTCATTGTTATGTGAAATACATCTAGTTAAAGCTTTAGCTAGTATCGCTTCAACATATATAGTTACATCGTTAACAAGTTTTATTTTAAAATACCAAGCTTCAGAGTTAACCAGTCTTATTTCAAAATACTTATTTTCAGTGTTAGCTGGTCTTGCTTCAAAATACTTATTTTCAGTGTTAACCAGTCTTGTTTTAAAATTCTTATTTTCAGTGTTAGCTAGTCTTGCTTCAAAATACTTATTTTCAG
>BGPR01048754.1:0-11474 GCA_013235015.1 Araneus ventricosus
ACTCAGTACAGTAGCAAGTAGCAGTTTAGTTTGAGCTACACTCAAACCAAACTGCTAGAGTCAGGCTCAGTTGAGAGTGTGACTGTGACACTCGCGGGCAGGTCTAGGAATGAAACACTTCTGTCTCAATATGAAAACTGACTGTGATTTGAACTTGTAATGGAGATGAGAACAAAAGGAAATGTGTTCTCCTACATTCAGCTGTTGTTATTAACTATTATTTATGTGTTCACCAATTTATTCAAATTTTGGGAAATTTATTGAGTTTTCAAAGCTTGTTAGCAATTCCTAAAACACATTTTTAAAAACTGAAATTCTTATTTAAGTCTTATTTTAGACCATATAACAAAATGGGAGGGTGTCCCATCAGAATTTCAAAAGTTGATTTTTAATGACCACCCTAATAAAGGCGCTCATTAGACATATGCACGACGGCGCCGATTAGGCTTGGCGTGGGCCCGCTCTTTGTGCTGAAAAATATTCATTGAACCCACGCATTCTTTGAAGTGGTAGTCTATTTTTTTTTTTTCTTTCTTCAGAACATTGTATTTCTGCCTTCAGATGTTTATTACAGTAGTGGGAATGCAGAAATAGACTATTTGGTATTATATCAGTCTTGTGATTTTTCTGGATGCTTATTGAATTTATTTGCCAGCTGTTAGATATCATCTTCAGACGTATTCCAGTGATATGTCAGCACTATTTATAAATATGAAGATATTTTTGTACATAGTAGTGTAATGTTCTAAACACTAAACAATTTTTTGTTTTAATTTTTACTCTTATTATATGCTACTTTTTATATTTAATTTTGTAGGCCCAGTGGTCCATTGCGATGGCTTGATCCTGGTGCATTTGGCACACTAGGAGTTGGGGCTGGTTTTGCTTTAGGTGCAAAGCTCTGTTATCCAGATTCAAATGTATTAATTATATATGGAGATGGATCTTGTGGGTACAGCATAATGGAATTTGATACGTTTGTGAGACATAAGGTTTGTAAACTTGTTTTAAAAGTTGTTTACTTTTAAAACACTAATAAATGCTTTTACTAGGTAATTCTCTTTTTATAAAAGATTTTCCCTTTTTTTTCATTTTCTTTTTTAAAATGTCTTATTGGTATGTGTTTTAAAACTGTATTATAATCGTGGATTATACTTAATGCTAAAAATCATTTCTCTTTATTCAAATAAGCTGCATATTATGTAGTGAGCTAATGGTTTGATTACCCTGAATTATCTCTTGAGTGTTTTTTCCCTAAAGAAAACATCCTTAATGGAGGGAATTTTAAAGAATTTTATTTCTTTTACTTAGAAAATATTAAAATAGAATAATTTTTCTTCAAAATATTCATAAAAGTTTTTAAATATAAAAACTGGGTTCTGTGCGGAAACTTCAAAATATGCTATTTTAAATAGATTATATGTTCCATAGAACTTGAAATACTATTACAAAGCTATAAAGTCGTTTCCCTGAGATCCTAATCACAATATATTATCTGTATAATATTACTTCATCATGTAGACTTTCCCTGTGAGCACTAGCATTTTCGTTATGTTATATCTATTCTACATTTTATTGATTATTATATACTGTATAGTTACATTATTTCTTTTGCATCTTATTGTACCTGGTTGAATATTTTAAGCATTAAAGGCTTTGATTTCTGTTTGGAAACTGATGTGCCATATTTGATATGCTTCTGTGGGGATGATGATATGCAAAAACGCATAAAACAATACCAATTTCAATATCCTTATTTCGTTTTTTTAGGGGGGGAGGGCTCTTCTAGCTAATAAAAAGAAATAGGTCGTTCATATTCAAATGTTGATTGACCAGAAGTCTGTTTAGTGTGTCTGTAATTTTGTAAGCTATTCCAAATGGAATAAGCTAACTTCCATTCCATTTGAGTATTTAGTAAGCATAGTTTGTCTTCAGACTTCTATTATTGAAATTTGAGTACAATAAGGGCACTAATGTGTATCACACATTCAATCCTATTCACTTTGTCCCACTGGCTCAATCCTATTGTCCAGCATTAAATGTTGAATCCAGTCTTAAAAATTGAATAACTATATACTACTCTTTTTTAACATACCCAGATCCATTTACAACTTATTGCCTTTCTTTCAAACAGCAAAGTAATATTTTCTAACTAATATATCAGGAAGTCAAGGGCTACTGCTGGGTGAGGAAGTTTAGAGAGGGTGTGCCATCTCAGGTGAAGTCCTTGCCATCTGATCACAATTCACAATTATGAGATCCATCCCAAAATGGTCCTCTTGCTTCAGAATAGAACATTAATGTAACTAAACTATACTAACAATATTAGATTGATCTTGATGTTTGAATTCATCTACCATCATAAGTCCATTATTCTATCTCTTCGAGAAACGACGATTTTACTAAACTTTCATTGACATTTGATTTTTTTTTCATTTTGTTTAGATTTCTAAATTTCAGTAACTGAAATATGTTAAATTTTGAGAGAGGGAATACTTTATTTTGCTTAAAAATTAGGCTTTGTGTAATTTTTAAAGTTATAACCATTATTAATATAATATTAAATACTTTATAGATACCAATTATAGCCCTTGTGGGAAATGATGCTTGCTGGACTCAAATAGCTAGGGAGCAAGTTCCAATTTTCCAGAGTGAAGTAGCCTGCAATTTAGCTGTGAGTATAGCATTCTTTAAAAGCATCTTTAATATTTGTTAATGTTTAGTAATTTTTTTTATTGATTGTAAAGGAACATTAAGTTCATTTTCTCTATAGTTGGTTTTCTAATGCAAATTAAACTGAATACAATTAAACTATATATTTATTTTTCCTTTTTTAATGTGATTAATAATTGAGAGTGTTTAAGTTTACTCATTATTAACAAATGCAGTTAATTAATAGCTATAATAGTATGCTTAATTTCTAAAAGAAGATAAGGTTGCTTTTTTGAGTATAAGTTAAAGTCGGCATCAGTGTATTTTAAGATAGATAAGAAGTAGCTAAATTTTTCAATGTTTCTGTTTTCTTCCTTGAAACCTAACCCACAAATCATGCGTTCGACTATTTTGCGAGCCGGCATTACACCCTCATTCACTGTGGGTTGTGATATTACAAAGATACACATTTGTTACTGTCTTTCTATATAATGACCATCACTGAATCTTGAGTGCCTTTTTTAATTGCAATAAGGACAATTCCTGATTGAAAAGACCGAAAAAATGGTTAAAAGTATATCGAATTCTGAACTCTCCTTGCACAAATAAACATTATTTTATATATGTATTACTGTCAATATGAGTACCTAATTGATAATTATATATAACTAGAAGGTTTGTGCCCGTCTAAGACGGGCTTTCAGCTTGCCAACAATATCTCAGATTTGAATGTCACAGATTTATTAATGAAAGTTGTAGTAAAAAGTCTCATGCAAATTGGCAGAGTGCTTAAAAAATAAAAAAGCATGAAAAACAGAACTGATAAAACAATTGATACTAACTTCCAACTGATAACAAAATTCTTCTTGCGGAGTTCCGCTTGGATGAATTAAATAAAAAAGAAAGTAAACGACTGATACTTCATAATTCAACAAAATGATCTTCAATAAATGGAAAAATAAATTAATTCCAGTATAACTTCTATTTGATATTAACGGAGGTCCGCGTTGTTGAAGCAACGTAAAATAAAAAAGAAACTGCTTAACTCAGCTAAAAAAAACTGTCAAATAGCAATAATGTCCTCTGGATATGTTGAAGATCCTATAATTTAGCAAAAAGATTCATAGTTTCCCAACACACAGAGAAAAAAAGCAAACAAAAATGCTAAAAGGAGGAGCTATTAGGAAAATAAATTCTGGTATAACTCTTATTTGATATTAAATCATCACAGAATCAAAACAGTATCCTGTTTGTATGCTAATTTGTAGACAGACTGACTGGTCTGAATCTCTTTTGGCACATAGCCACGCCCACATTCCTGAGCGTTACCGAAATGTTTGGCCTTTTCTAATATAGATAATCGATTTACCACATTGACCGTAACATATATGTATATATCCATCTATGTTCTATATGCATGAATTCTATATCTATCTATATGCATGAATTCTATATCTATCTATATGCATGAATTCTATATCTATCTATATGCATGAATTCAATGTATTGGAGCCAACTGATACATTGTTGTAAATTTTAAGTGTAACAGTAAAAATTCAAGAGAAATGCCATTTTAACTTAAATTTTTATGTGTAAACTGGCCCTTTCTTATTTTTACTAGGCATAAGAGGTGAAAAATTATGCATGTAGCTTACTTATTATATAAATGGGATTAATCTTTCCCCTAATTAAATGATTTTATTTTTTTCTATTTTAGTTCACCGATTACCACAAAGTTGTAGATGCTTTGGGTGGCAAAGGAATAATATTGACTGGTGATGATAGGAATAATTTGGAATCCAAGTTAACGGCTGCATTTGATTTATGTAAAGGAGGTGATAGCGTTCTTGTAAATGCTCATCTGGGAAAAACAGATTTCAGAGCTGGCAGCATTTCTATTTAGGAAAAGTATCCAATAAAATTCGTGTGCATTGTAAAAAGTTGTTTGTGTTTAAAATGTTGTTGTATCTGGTTGCAAATTTGAACTGGGCATCTATATCTGTTAATATCAGTAACTGTCAGCAGGGGTGATTTTATGCAGTTGTGTGTGTGGCCTCTGGCTCTAAAATTTTTATGCACGCTTTTGAGAGCATCAGATATTGGTATAACGATTACATGATTTATGAATATCTTAAATATTTCGAGAAACATTTCTAGAGAATTGAAGTTTTTAATGCATACTTAAAAAAAAGTTTCTGGAAAATTTTTCAAACTTTTCTTTCATTCGGGTCTTCTTTATGGCTGGGCCTTTAGCAAACACCTAGAGTGCATTGCCTTTAATCCGCTGGAGCGTTGGTGAAAAAAAGTCTGATATGAGATATATAAATTGCATATTATTTTAACGTTGATGATAAACAAATGATTGCACAATTTTTTTAAACGTTATACTGCATTAAAAAAACATGAACATTGTATCATCTCATTTCCATACTAAAAGATTACGCAGTTCTTGTGAAACCTTCTTGGTTTGAAATCAGTTGTTTTTGTACGTTCTTCTTTTCCTATTACTTCAAGTATTATTTCTTAATAAAGATATGAAGTTTGTTTTAATAAATGGTTTCGACATTCAAAGTTAAAATGTCAAAATCCCTTAAATTCATGTTGTTGTGTTTTATGCATTACCTGTGTATTTGCATCACATTTGAAAAATAAATTCAGTTTTATACCTTTAGTTGTATAATTTCTTTTATACTTGCAAGTAGCTGTGTAAGAAATTCCATTTTGTTGTAAATTATCCCCCCCCCCCAGAATATAATTTGTGGAGGCATATGCATACACATTCATGGTTTAAATATTAGATACAATAAGAAATATTTAGGCTTGAAGCATGGAGATATAATAAGAATTTATAATTTTTTCACATTATCACAGTAAGCGATTTTTTGAACTTTTTTATTTCTTAAATGAGATGGCCTTTTTTTATTCGATATTAACCGATGACCTTGGGTTTTTTTGTGAATGTACTGGCACTTACAAGAACATGATAATAATGAATTTCATTTATTTTACAAATATGCTGTTATGTGTTAACTTCTTCTCTAATTTTTTTCTTTTTCCACTTTATTTTTTTAGTGAATATTATATTAAATAGCTACAAAATTTATGGGAAACTTTTGAGAAATAATCATTCAAAAGTGCTTTACTCTACTTCCAATATGTTACTAATTTCATTAAAAATTTTAAGAATATTATTAAGCTTTTGTTCTCTGTGTTTTGAAATTCGTTTTATTTCTTCTTGTTTAATCTGCGATGAATCAAAATTCTCAAAGTATGTAACTTTTAAGTAGACTAGCATAAACATGTCAAGTTCCCACCCTATTAGCATAAGATATTGTATCATATCTCTACGATGTTGTTCCGATATTCAGAATGCCGTACAATATTGTGAAAACATATCAATATTGTAGATCATCTTGTGCTAATAAGGCATTGTCCACAATCTTTTGATTCCAGTTTTTAAAGATTTTTTGTTATCTGTTCAATACTACTTCATTTTGTTAACATATTTTTATGGACTGCAATTTTACAAAACAATGTGTTTTTCTAAATGTAAATAAAAAAATGTGATAAATTTAATTTCATAATTATATCATGAGCAAATCAAGCCAATTGCAATATCTAGTCGTCCGAGCCCTGATTCCTGTCTGAACTTGCGGACTCACTTTTTCTTGATTTTGCGAATATAATAGCTATCATGAGAATTCAGATTGTTATATATTTGTTCTTTTCTCACTGGATATTACTTTCTAAGAAAGTAAAGAAACTGTCTAGATCTCAAGATGTTTCTGTATTCACTTCGAAGTAATTGTCTGTATGGAATCTTAAGTTTTGCTAAACTTTTCAAAGATGTAAAATTTCCTAAACATGAAATGTATTGTTGATCAGAATATTTTAAAATTCACTTTATGAAAAAAATAAGCAAAAAGAAATAAAGTTTATACAAGAAAAAAATATTGAAAGTGAACCTTCTAACTTTCTGTTATTTTTAACTGGTTTTTAGTGTTGTTAGATTGTATTAATATCCTATTTAATTTTTCTGTTCAATTCATATGACGTATTTCTATTGATGCATTGCTGTTGAAGTGTATGTTGTGCTCTTTCCATCCATAGACATTTCACGCATATTAGTGGTCAATTGATATACAGCTAAACTTTAAACCAATTATGAAATATTAACTTGGAATAACATAGTTGACAATGAAAAAATGTATTTGATTATAGACGTTGTGAGAGGAAATGCTTTCAATTCCAAAAAAATACCAAACAAAATAAAACTGTTAAAATAAAATCGGTTTCCTTCAATATCTGACTAAAATAAACAATGCCTTTCCATAAAATTAACCATCTAAATGTATATAATCAAAGTTTCATCTTTTCCGATAAAAAGCAACAAGTGTTTGCAGATTATGGATTTTGACGCCTATATTGAGGAAATTATAAGATGATTCACACCATAAGCACTGCGACAATTGGTAAAACCTGAGAAATGATTTCTGCCAATAATTGTGCAAAATTCAAGAATGTTTGATTCAGAATCTCGCTAACAAATTACGTAAGTTTATATGCGATATTACTATTTTAAACCAAGAATTTCGAAGCTATCACATTTAATGTAGATGTAATAAGTCGTATTTAATGTCATCAGGAACAAAATCTACTCTCTGTATATTTCTGTTATTGGAGTAAATTGGGAGTTGTAAATTCTATAGATATCTGGAGATTTATCTTGATTGCTGAATAGGGGATGCGATATTTGATAATGTGTGAAAGACTATATTGGTAAATTTATATAAACTTGTCTAAAATTACATCTGTATTGTTAATTTTAAATCTTGTGAGTTTTAAAAATATTTTTTATTTTAATTATATGCTTTATTTTTATGTAGTATAAATTTTTCTGTTCATTGTCACAAAATATTCGTTTTATTTACATACACATTTTGCATTTTGATAATTTTTGGTGCCTTTTAGTAAAGTAAGATCTGAAAACTATACATACTGATGCTTTTAAGGAATACGTTGCATTGAAATGGATTGTATATTGACAAAAAATTACCATATAATGTATGACGTGACTTTGGTGTTTTTGTATATCTTGAAATAAAATATTTTTTGTAACTTAAGAGGGCTTTGTTATTTTTGTAATTAATATGGAAATAAACTGGAACCCATTATTTATTGAAGTCTTTTCTTCAAGAGCCAAGATTACAAGATTGTTTTGTAATATCAGTGTAATATAAAAATCCTAAGATAATTCATGGGTTTATAGTTTTATTCTCCTGTGTGATATTTTTTTACATTTTTCTAGTGTGAGAAAAATAACTTTTCTTTATTGAAAATGTTTTCATTTAATTTTGATGTATAAAGAGGCAGATTCTAAAGAATCTGCCTTTTATGGTTTTGTAGACAAAACCATTTGTTCCCATGCTTATAATCATTATAAATCGTATGAAATACTGAACTAAAAAAATATTTTCAATTAATTAGTGATCGATAACAGATGCGCTTCATTAAAAAAAAATCTTTGAAAGTAAAAGATGTTGGGAAATTAATTGATTATTTTCCTAACAATTTTCTTTTAATTTGCAATTAATTATTGTATCAAGTGATTACTAAATCAGGTTAGCTAGCAACATTAATATTTTACAGTGTCTAAGGGCCCTATTTCTTGAATATCTTGAAGTAATTTAGCTCATTATTATATAACCTAATTTTGTCACAAAATCTACAAACTACCACTGTCTCTTTAGAATTCATATCTAATTGTGATTTTTATGTTGGTGATTAAAATACAGAAGGATGCAGGTATAGAAATTTAGAAGTATTTAGTAGTTCCATGATTTAAAATCGTTCGGTAGACTGAAACGATTAACAACAAATCTATGTAAATAAAGGTTAAATTCATAATCATTTTGTTCACTGTAGAAATCCAAACTACTCGATAGGCTTTCTTCAAATTTGTCTCACAAATACTATGAAGCATAAAGACGGTTTTAGTGAAGAGTTGCCACTCACAATATTTAATTAAATTTTTATCATTCTTTAAAATTATTAATAATTAAGTGAAAAATTAGCTTTTGACAGTTTTTATAAATAGTTTGGTACAGTCCGTAATTTTTCGAGGAACTGCGAGATTTAAAAATCTTTGGTGCATATGATATTCTCATTTTAATAAAAAAAATAATAATAAACTTGTATACGGTAAGAGAATGTTATCCATATTAAAATTACACTGAAAAGTCCGTCTCGCTCTGTGAAGAGTTAAAAATAACTCCGCCTCTTGAGTCTGCGTCATTTTCGGAGGAGGAAATCCCGATTTCCGTTTTGTATGGCGTCAAACAACTCGGACAGGGTTTTTTTTTTTAATTAAAGCTAAGCAAAAATAAAAATTAGTTATGGGATCGTAAATTTCACTTATTCATGCTGGATTGGAGTAATGGTCAGTAAGACGACTTCATCTGTTTCATTTCTTTTTTATTTTGATTATACCATCGGCAAAAGTAAAGTAAAGTGATTTATGAAAACGAAAGTTCGTGGCATTTGAGTCATGGCGTTTTTTTATACATAAATTGAGCCGAGTTAGCAGTTTTATTTCTATTTTATTTATGCTGATTCGTTACCCTCACTTTAAGGATCAGTTAGAAGTTAGTGTAGAATACTTTCGTTTTGGTTAAAAGGGTTCTTTCGATATATTTTGCATTTAATATTTTTTTCCTTAACCGTTCTTATACTGAAAGGCTCCCTTTACTTATTGATTTGAATCTGGGGTGCATGCTTTTGCAAATATTTTCTTTCAGTATTTTTTTTTTAATTTTGTATTTGGTAATGCATTTTTTTCGTTAGTGGATTTTGTATTATTTTTACTCGGACGAAACGAAAGTAATTGTTAAAAGTAAGGTTATTATTAAATGAAGGTTAGTGCCAACTGATTCATCAGTTCTGTTTTTCATGCTTTTTTTTTTAATTTCTTAAGCACTCTGCCAATGTACATGAGATTTTCTACTATAACCTTCGTTAGTAAATCTGTGACAATGGGATATGTTTGGAGCGCTAAAAGCCCGTCTTAGACTGGCACAAATCTTCCAGTTTATTATAATATTTTATATAAAAGTATTTTTTACATTAAAATATTACATATAGTTTTTTAAAAATACATTTATTTACATACGTTTTGGCATTCCACTGAGTGCTAATATTAATTGTGAGTGTAAGCTTTAGTTTTTGTTAGTTGAATATTAAACTGAATAAAAATGTTGGCTGTTAGTTGAATAAGAAATGTTGGATGTTTGTTGAAAACTAAATATGACATTTCGTTTATGAGCAGGGGTGTAGTGGTGCCAGAACGCCTTTCAGGCCCTGCTATTTTATAAGAAAAATATTGCAAAAACCTTCTTAAAACAGGGCGGTCTATGTCACCTAGGTTAGAGCGTTCAGGCACTGCTTTATATGAGAGTACATGGCTGTTTATGAGAATGTTAGTTTGCATTTTTAGTAGTTAGTTATGCAGTTTTTTAATGAATGTGTTGCTAATATAGAAAGTAAAATCTAAATTTCAAAGGATATATATACAGCCAGTGGCGAATCCAGGGGGGGGGCTATCGGGCTACAGCCCCCCCAGAGCCAAGCCAGAATTCTTGATTTAATTTAACATCATTACAAATGTTTTTTCTTAATTTCTCTCTTTAAAAGAATAATAAAAACGTTTCAACATTGCTTTCTAGCTTGAAAGGCTCGAAAATTTTACTACTTTTGTAGTCATTCCACTTCTACTTGTAGCATTGACGCGGTCGAAGACATTTTTCGGCTAGTTATTTCATCGTAATTTTTATTAAATTATCGAAAGCATTGTATTGTTCTTTATGATTCTTATTGCTAGGTGAGTAAAGTCTGTAAAATTAAAGAGTTTTAGTTTACTTTAGCCTTGAAGTTTGACATTCATCACGGCGATACAAAGTTTTTATGACCTCATCCCTCCCCATTAAAGTGTTTTGGTTTACAGCCATAAGATTTGACATTCGTTACGACGATACAAAATCTTTTTATACCTCAGCCTACCCACAAATCCTGATTCACTGGTCTAGGGAGATACTATTAAAAGCAGTGTTTTTTTAAAAACGAGACAAAGATTATCTGTAAATGTGCTGTCATCTTTCAACAGCTTTAATTAGGAAGATCAAACAACTTCACAGAACTTGTTTTGACAATCGTATGGGTGTGTATCATATACAACTTCACAGCCAAAACTGTTTACCTGAAGTCGTGTCGATTGCTTTGTTACTTTCAGCCGAAGTTTACTGCAAAGTTGACCACATCAAGTTATATGACAAGCTAATCAAGAAAAATCAAGCTTGTTGCAAGTGTACATATATCTGGGTACTGATCTGCAAAACACATTTGAAAACTTGAAAATTCTATAATGTTCTGAAATTTAAAAGATATTGATTTTATATTGCGAGTACTTCTCTTGTAAATCAAATAAGAAACACAAAATTAAATTACTCTGAAAATATCGCAAAAATATCTCGATGACTTCCCCAAAACTGCAGCGCCATTAGGCAGTTGCTATTATTGAAATTAAAACCGTCCTCATTGTGATGTGCTTACTACAGCTTTGCAATTAATTTTTCATATCGTACGTTTTCTGAGATAGGAACGCTGATTCCACGTTCGCATTCAGTTGGCGCTGTAAAGATTTTTTATCATGTCGCATGTACCTTTACTATTACTATACAGACATTCACTTTCATAACTATAGTGCCCATACTGACAGTGAAGGGGGTAAGGGGCTGTGTACAGTGGCGAATCTAGATTCCGGTCTGGGG
>BGPR01048755.1:0-11474 GCA_013235015.1 Araneus ventricosus
ACGAATTTTTCAATTGGAACCAAGCGATTTCGTTATAGGGAGACTCCACTGTAAATATACAAAACAGATGGAAAGGCATCGAAATAAATACCAAGATGCCCATAAACAATGTTTTTCCTTTTCTTTTTTGCTTGAGAATAGTCATAAAAACGTTTTGAAGAGGGGGAAACATTCATGTTTCGCAGGAAGCACTAAAAGTTTAATTTTGAGGATCCAAGGGTAAAGTACTGAAGTGCGCTTTCCGTTAGTCTACGATGATCTAAAGAGGTGGGGGGAGTAGATGTTCTCGATATTGTTGCCGAAGAGAAGAAGAATTGCTAAGTCGTAGGGAGGAAGAGATGACTATTATGATGCATAAATTTTATCATGTTGTGAATTTGTGTGCCTTGAAAGAGTATTAGAAGCAGCTCTTTCCAACCATTTTTACAAGAGGTTTATCTTAAACTTCTTCATATGCCAAAATGTAGTGAGGATGCACTCAGTGACCTATTTCAATGCTGTACCTATTTCTCCGCATCTGCAGAAGTTATTATTGATGAGTCCGAGTCTACGGAAATAGGCTGGATCTGAATAATACGCAGGGTAATTACAAAAAAACCCATCGGTTCTAACTTGCTATATTTAAAAAAGTATTTCAACTATAAAAGTTAAAAATACCTCATAAAAACGGAAACATTTCAATTTTTAATCGAATAATTACGAAAGTTCTATACGTTCTGTTTTCATTACGCAGCACACATTCTTAACCAGAGATGTTGGAGAGTACTATTGTCTGTGTTCATGAAAGTGTTGGTAATAAGGTTCTGGAGCTCATTCGACGTATGTAGCAATGGCGACTCTCACACTGTGTCTTTAATGCAACCCCAAAGGAAGAAATCGCAAACCTTAAGATCTGGAGACTTGCGGAGGCGTATAAAAGGACTAAGTTGTCAGCACCACATCGGTCCCTTGATACAATAAACATCTTTTTAAATTTCACTGCTTAATGGGCCAATGCGCATGCTCTGCTTCTGTTGGCTCACGTGGAAATGTGAAAGGATGGAAATAAAAACTTAACATCTGCTTCATCTTCCATCGATTAGCACTGAAAAATGTAATTGTTATCTTTACATTTATGTCATTTCAAACCCAATGATTAATTTGTAATACCCTGTATTTTAGCACAAACATACTTTGCATAGTTAGTTTTATCATACTATCTCATAATTTTGAGAAGGAAAATTTGTTTTTAAAGTTATAGATATTTATTCCAAATTTCCAGTACCATGTGGAGAAATTTCAATCTATGGTATATATGTATATATGGATGGTTTCGAGTTAAAGTGTGCCAAGTTCGTATTTTGCCCATTTAGCACTACCACTGCCCTGGCAAGGTAGAAATGTTATTAGGTAGATTCCTATAGGAAGTCTACCTATTGCAAAGGTTCTCATGACACGACTTCCGAAACATTTGTGTAGATCTTCACCGGTCATTACCCTTAGAACCCAAAACCAACCCTCGTTCAAACTTTTATATTTATATATGTATATAGAGCAATCTTCTCCGTGATTTTCATTTCCCCATAACTCCCTTATGATGGAAGAGAGAAAGGAAATTCAAACTAGGTTAATAATCCCCTTATCATTCAGAACAACTTTGGTATTGAAAGTTTTTAGATAGCTGCAATTGTTTAGAAGTTATGAGCGGAAAAGTGATTCCCCCCTCCCCTCTTTAACTTAAACCTCGTTTTAACCTATGCGTGTTACCCCTTGTTGGAAAGTTCTCATCATTTGCAGTCTCTTACACCCTGTTTCCTTCTTACAGCTTTTTCCTTATATAATGTTCTTTTCCTTATATCCCCAGACAAAAGGAATCAATGTTTGTCTTCCGCCTAGCCTACGGTATTTTTTTCTGTGTTAGAAAGATTCAAGTCCATAGGTCAATTGTTATCCACCAGACAGCGAGAACAAATAGAACTCCATTGTTATTTTAAATGCAATTAATCAACTTTGAGAGCTGTTTTCTTAGAAATGAATGGCATGGACTTGGTCCACTTAAACTTTGAATCCTCCAAATATAGCAAAGGAGAATGACTTTGAGAAAGAAAGCCGCATATGCATTTATTATTGTTATGGTGTGACTAAAAATGTTAAGTTAGGCTTAACCCTATAGCTGAAAATAAATACATGAAAAATGGCACAATGATCGTAATAATGATTAGTACACCAAAGGCAAGAGCACACTAAAGAGTAGACAAGAAAATCACTATTTATTAACATTTATCCACGGCATTACTGTCTACACATCAATAATCCGTAAGAATCATCAAACCACGTGTATGAAAAATATGTATCGTTACTCTAAAAATGTTTCAGTATAGTGATACGTTGTAAGAAAATGTTATTTTAACTAGAATAAAAATGTTGCAACATATTGGGAAAAAGAAGCTTCAACTGCAGTTGAAAAAAAGTCTTACCAACGCATGCTTAAACTCAGGAAGAAAAATTTGAAGATCGAAAAATCATTGACTCGAAGCCGAGATCTCCATCATGCTACACTTTTAGTAGGGACACCTGTGATGCTGAAGTCATTGGGATAATATGTCCTTAAAAGCACATGGCAGTCGTTTCAATTCATCTCACGAAAACATGATTGGAACACCAAGAAGCAACTCGTAAAAACAGGAATCCAAAAAAGGGGACATCAACTCACATCCATTCTTCACCTCTCCATCACATCTAGCCGTACGAACCCGGATAAGCACGTGTGTTCCACCTGTTGCCATACATACTCTTCTTAACAGAAACCTGTTCTAACGCAAGTCCACCTAGAACATTAGTCTGTGCACTTTCGGTCCAACTATAACATTCCTGTGAACCTTGAGTCCAACTATAATGCAGTCCTGTTCACAATTACATACATTAAATAAGAGCAAAATTTTACAGAAAGTACAAACTAAATCCATGCGCTATTTATTTTAGAAAACTTAATCATTTTTTTCTCTGGACATATCTTCATCTTATTTGCTTAATCTTTTCTGTATTCCCTGTTTGAAATACCGAAGAGATCTTTCTTGTATGCTATTTTTTAAAAAGTGATATCATATGATTGATTTCGCTGATGTACTCAAAGCATTTATTTTCCTATACCGATAAGAACTTTCAAAGAATTTTTGAGAATATGTTTTTTTAGATTTACTTGCATTGATGATTTCTCATAATATAAATTTTATAAAGTTTTAACAAATTTTCTGAAGACTTCGATATTTTTAATCTATCTTTCAATGTTTTTTAAGTGTTTAAAATTTTTAAATTCTTTGATTATCATTTCTTTTACATCATGCAACTCTGTAATAGGAGTTTTTGTAATGTGCATTTTTCGTTAAATAAATAAATATTCAAATATTTCTTTTTAATAAAGAAAGACATCAGTTGACTCGAGAAAAAATAGCAGCCATTGTTTTAGAAACTAGAATATTTGTAGACCATTTTTCATCAGCATCTTCCTATTGCTTTCCATCTGGAGGTAAAATTATAAGTATTTTTTAAAAGCTTAGCAAATGTTATTCATTGTGAAGACAGCATTCTTTTAGAGACATCGGATATCATAATTTGACTCTCCAGGAGATACACTGGTGTACAAAAGTTAGCATAATTCTTATGGTGCGACAAATTGGAGGTTAATATGGATAAAATGGTTTGTAATCTGCTGAATTGGCAAAACATATCTAGCTCTTTTACTTTATGGCATATCGAAATATTTTGAAAAAGATGGCACCAAAAGTTCACAGAGAAAAAGTGAATCCTTAAATTGGTTATTTAAAAAATATCATCGAGAAAATTTCACTATAAAATAGGCAGGAAATTAAGATATTTTTTCCAACTCACTTCGTTCGAACTAAGAAGATGGAACTCAAAATAACTTGGCGATAAATATTACAATTTGGCAAAGAAATATATATAAGTGAAAAGTTGTCGTTGCTATGAAGATCAAACAATTTACAAGGCAGGCCAAATTATCTTGGCGATATCGCATTTCTTGGCGGGAAGCGTCTGATAATTCCATTTAGGCTTAACAATTACAAGCGAATTTTTCAAGTTTTTCAAATTGGTTACTGCGGCTTATAGGGTAAAAAAGGAATGGTTTAGATGGTAAATGAGTTTAAATATAAATTTAGAACTAAAAGATAGCCAAAGATAATAAAAATAGGTAACATTTATTTAGCAAAAAGCGGATAACGATACATAGCCATAAGCGAACTGTGTTTATTTGCAACTTTGATGTCATTATTTTAATTTTTGGTTGTCACTGTCTCTTTTAGTCCCAATTAATATAATAATTATATATAAAAAAAAATTATTTTATTACCGAATTAAAATAAATAGAAATAAAACATATACACCGTTTTCTATTGCTTCAAGAAATATTTCTGCCAAATTTGAAGGAAATCGAAGAACGTATTTGTTCGTAATCCTTTAACAAACACACAGACAGACAAATGCGAAATGCTGGAATTTAAACGAAGACTCATGGAAGTTAAGTGGGATTTCAAGTATCCATTAATACTTTTAACGTAACTATCACTGTTCAACTTTCAAATGAAGTAAGCGTATTCGATTTAATCAATAATAGTTGCTGAATAGTTAGTCAATGAAATGATTTTATTAGTGAATACATTCACAGGTAAATGTATCGACAATTGATTTTGAATTCACGCAGACAATGCATGCGGTTGGGTCCAGGACAGAGCATATAAATATGTGATGTTTTTCATGCTAATTTAATAGTAGAATTTATATTCCTGATCCAGTCATAAATTTATGTTTTTCTGGAATGTCATAAATCTGTCAAGCGCTCTCTCACTAGATACTATCGCAATCTGTAAATTCCTCATATGTCTCATGTGTCTTCACAGAGGCAAGAAACTGTATCTTTTAACGATGTAACTTCAAATTTTGTCACACTAATTTCCTTCTTGCATGCAGTTTGGAAATTAATTGTAAACGTGCTTATAATTTAAAAATTCAAACCGTTTCATATTAAATAACAATCATTTAAGGTTTATAAAGCAAAGAAACAAAATTTTTTTCGTATTTTATATTTTTACATTCTTAAGGAAGCTCATAATAAACGTTTCACTAAATAATGCGTTGATTTATCTGTCGTATTATTGTGATTTTTTGTTTAGATATATATCAGATTCAATAAACAAAAAAATTCTAACACTAACGCTGCTACTGATTAGCATATTGCATTAAAAACAAATCTCTGTGAAACAAAATCTCTTCATGCCAGTGAAGTATTCGAGAAATAATATGCAAGTAATCCTGATGATATCCTTCAAACTGATCCTGTCTTTAAAGAATGCAATTTTAATGAAAAATGCCATTATAGATATTTACACTTGACCGCAATTTTACTTTTTTACCAGACACCGACAAAATCTCATTAGCATATTTAATAATTTCCCTCAAATACTTTTGAAGAATTTATGTGTAATCATTTAAGTAAAAAACGTGTTGTTTAACTGTACACCAAAGCAGAAAATGCAAATGCGGTGATTTAAAAATGTATCACTCTTCAATAATGCATGAGGATCTTCGGTATCTTAGACCATATTTTTGTTTTTATTTTTCTCACTAGCAGTATTGAGATTAATAAGCTCAAAGCGCTGAAAAACAAGATGCAAACTTTTAACACAAACCTCATTTAAACGATTCTTTTCTGGAAAAAAAATCATAATCTCATTATGCCTTTGGATTTCGAGTTACGTATTGCTTGATTAATTGAATTTCAATAATTATTTTTAATACCTAATTTATAAGAAAGAAGAAGAATTTTATTAAATAAAAAGAATATAAAATAAAGTAACTTATCATCAACAATAAGCAGCAAACTCAGAAAGTAGTAAATCTCTATATTGTTAGATTCAATTAGGTTTTACCATATTTTTTAAATTGTTTGAGGGTAAAATATTTTAGTCAAGCTATTTTTTTTTCTAAATGTTTGTTGGCCAGTAAAAATTCAGTCAAGTTTTGATATTATTTTCATGAATTTTAATTTTGAGATTGGCTAAAATTTAATGAATTGACTAAACGATGTTTCCGACAATTTCCAAATCCTAAATCACTTTGAAGCTTTTAGAGTGAATGTGTTTTTTAATTATTGGTCCCTCAAACGTCACGTAGAAAAACATCCAATCCTTATCTTTTTCTAAAATGAAGTTAAATCACTGATATATGATTTTTTTTATAATATGACTCCTTATCGCTTAGAAATAAGAGTAGTGTCTTTATTTAACACGTTATTGACCAAAACCATTTGTATTGTTTTAGAAAAAACAAATTAATGAAAACAATTTTTTTAAATAACCCACACTTTTCTTTAGTTGTATATAAAGGAAAAAGCATTCTATTTTAAATTATTCCCTTACCCCAGTTAGATCTTTTTTTTTTTAATTCAGTATTATAAATATTATGTAATCTTGAAATAAAGATTTTGATACAAATTTGCAATTATGAAATACCTCTTGTAAGGAATTGAAATTTAGTTCAAGTTAATCGGAATTAATTTATAATTAAGTTATAAAATATAAAAACTGTTGTATTTTTTTTTTGTCATCGAGAAGAAAATTACAAGAAATTTTAAAAAAATCAAATTACATCACTAATAAAATTTAGCACAGCTTACGGAGTGTTTTGTTTTGTTCGGTTTATATTTAAAATCTTGAATTCTTCAAATCTAAGCCCAGTAGATCAAAAATTACATATTCATAAACAAATCATTTTAGATTATATTTTCTGGAGTAAAGTTAACCCGCATTTAAAAGAGTCATTGTTAATCTATTAACGTACAAAATGATATTTGTCTTCATTACAAGAAATTCGAAAAAAAATTTACTCTAATTGAATTTCTAGAATAAATTGCAAACTGTATTCTTAGCTTTTAATATTTTTTCATTCAAATAAACACAGATTTATTAAAAAAATATAACAGAGATGGTAAAATTATTTCAGAATCTCATTTTGAAGTTCAGCGTGTAATTCTTTCTGAAAACATTTGAAGCTTCCCGCAGGCAGAAATCAATTCATCACTGTCAGCCATGAACCAGCAGACGTTTCCCCTCCCCGAGGGAAACCCTTGTAGAACTTCGCTTTACTACCCAAACTGTTTGACCCTTGCCCGCCGAAAATCCGCCTGGCTCGTATAGAACCTACCAAAGCCGGCTGGGGCAGGTGTCGTAATCGAGTGTTAAAGAAATGTTAATATCTTGATGTATATTTGCAATATTTTAAATGTATTCAATAATAAAATGAAACTGTTCATTTTTGGGATTGTTTCAAAGAATAAAGTCATCATAGGAGAGAACACAATGACAAGCACAGAAGAAAATTGACTGGATAAATTAAAATTACTAGTAAATTCCTATTTTGATAAGAGCTTCTAATAGGTAGGATGGAGTATCCACTCAATTTGTAGGGGGAGAGGTGTGGCAAAATTCCAGGTTCGCAAATTTAGCAAGAAAATATCTTTCATCACCTGCAAAAGCAGTATGTGGTAGTTTATTTTCTGAAGATGGTAGTATATATGAAACCATATGGAACAGTCTTCTATAAATGATGCATAATATCATTAAATACACGTATATACATGCAACTAAAAATTGGATAAATATTAAGTTTTATTTTATAATAAATCGCAGAAAGTAATTCTGCAATATTTTTTTTATTAACTATATTTAAGAATAACATTTTTTTAAAAAAAGAATTATCCTGAATTTATTCTGCCAAATATCTGTTTAGCATTCGACCAGACCAAATATTCAGGAAAGGGACGAATATGCCTGATACTTAATATTCACTACATCCCTAGTTGTTATTATATGTGTATGAAACCAAACAAAACAGAATAATTCCATTTAAAATGCTGAAAAGTATTGTTCTTGCATAATAATTTCAGGCTCTTGTATCCGAACTTACGTTCGGGCAATTTCAAAATTGTTATATAGAAACACCATAATATGTTTTTAGATTTGAACTTTATAAGATTAATAAAGTATTATTTTTGAGAATAGAATTATTATGAGTTTTCAAAAACACTAAGTCTTATTGCAAAAACTTCCAAACATACACTTGAGTCAAACTTTGTAGTAATTCAAATAAAGCTAATACTAAAAATAAAACTACATACTATGGACTAGTGCTTGTACTAGAATCTTAACATTCTTTGGATAAATAAAAATTTTTAGAGCTAATCGAACAATCATTGTAAGATTTCTAGCAGAATTTTTTGTCATTTTCAAATAAAGATATAATTAAAAAATATTGTTAAAATATACATTTTTTCATTACATTCACTAGAGCAACATTTAGAGAAAGTGTTCACAAAATTTCAGAACAATCAGATAGAAAATATCTTGAGTTATCATGTTTGAAGTGTGAAAATTATGCATAAAATCTAGTTTTGAGAAAAATCAAATTTTAGTTTTGTCACACGCACTTAAATTAAGTCTCTAAGCTTTTAAAAAATCCAAAAATATACTAACATCATGTTAACTTTAAAAATACAGTTTAAAGAATTTTGACAGGTTTATATCCTTTTAAATGACAACTTTCCGGTTAATTAAACGCCCACTTCTGGTTTTCGGTTTGTTATAAAACAATTAATATCTCATCTTCTAATTAACTTACCGACAAAAGTAAATATGTTTAGAAAGGTAAAGATGAACTATCAAAACATCAAAAAATAAAAAAAAATTGGAATTTTGGCCAAAAATCGACTTTTCAACGCGTTGGATACCTTAATGATAAATTATACGTAACTTTAATAAATACGCCTATGCAACTTAAAATTGGATAAATGCTAGGAGATTTTTTTTATAATAAATGTACTGAAATGCAATTCTGCAATTTGTTAAATGTGTATTTAAAGCATTTTTTTTAAAAAAATGTTAACCTGAATAATTAAGTCCGGCCGAATATCTGCTTAGTAATCCGACCTGCCGAATGATATTCGGCAAAGACCGAATAGGCCGAATACCGAATAGATGCCGAATATTCATTACCTCCTAGTTCAGAGATCAGCTGGTCAATCCTTCCCATCACAACGCAACGTGCAATTAGGCGCCAGCAGATGACATGCGCCACGTGGTGGCGACTCCACGTGAAATAATTACACCTGACGGAAATATTTTCTTAATATAAGTTAAATTAGTCAAAAATACACCAGAATGTCACTTCTAAACCTAATAGAGTGACCTAAACTCTGTGCACATTTGTGACAATTGGGAGTTCTAAAAAATTCTCAAATTTTAAGTGTAGGATGAATTTTGGTGTATTGCATTACAACATTCTTCCCTCAAGCAAAAACTACAGATAGACTTTTCTCTAGAAATTCAGTAAATTTTAAATTGGGCAGCGACCAATTAGAAGCTGGAAGTTAGATGCAAAATGTCGATAACCCTTAACAGCTATCGGTATTATATTGTACTCTGGCCACAATTTAAAAAAAATAACGTTCGACAAAACTCTTTTTTTTGGAGGAGTGATACATTGAAATTAGACATTTAGTAATAATAACAATTATGTAATTCTAGTATTAAGATATGATGTCTTTTTAAATATTTCAAAAGATTGAAAATATTCCCATTTAATATTATAAACTTAAAATGCTTCGTAAATTCATCTCTACTTCTACGATTGTAAATAATAAAATGATGAATCAATAAATGCACCAAAATCATTCTTTGTATTTGCAGTTTGTAATTTTGAACAGCAAATATTAAAATCGACTTTTTAAAATATTTTTCGTTTAATTTCAATCCTGTTATTTTTTTAATAGATATAGGATACATAAATTATAGCTAATAACGGGTGAAAAAAATGGGTAAAAAATATCCTTTTATAGAAAACCTACTAGGTATAATTTTTTTTATCTTAACTTCTTTTATTTTGTCAATTTCTTAAAATAAACAATCAATAATAAACAATCAAACAGTAAACTTCAATAAAACAATCAATAGGCAAAACAAATTTAAGTGCAATTGTAAAGGAATTTTGATTGCATTATAATTTTCTACTTTTTTTCTAGATTAATCTTACTGATGAAAAAATAACAAAGCTTTGAGTTTCAGACTGACACAAAATTAACAAATTTTCCGTCGAACTGCAATCCTGTGAGATAGATAGCCATATTTTTTTGAGCCTGAGTTCGTGTTTGAAAATTTGTGGGACCTCTAATAATAGCTTCTGGCTCCTACCACTCACTAGTGTTTTCGTGGTTTTTCTCTGATGCTCTTTTTGATGTACGTGAGAGAGCACGTTAATCTAGTAAATGAGTTATTGCTGGGTATTTTTTGTTTCTGATTGCCACATTTTTTCTCAAGATTTCTTTTTATATACCTGCAAAGTTCGTATACCTGTCAAAGCCCCTAATTTAATTATATTGATCGTCATTTTCCAATATATTATTTTTAAAATGTCAGATGATTTCCCGCTCTCGATGACAACAGTTGTCATTGCTAAATTTACAGGAAAACAAACATCAACTCCCTCAAGAATTCTGAATATTTTTTGTTAGTTGAAATTGCAAGGAAATAAAAAAAGTTATTTAAAACCCAAATGTAGCTTTGTATCTATTTGGAATTCAAACGAAATTGTTCAGTCACTGAATGAAACGCATCTGTTAGTTTTATTTCATGACGTAGCCGAAGTTGGCACTAGTCAGAAGTTGATTTGTTACAATCTATATATATTGTTCATTTGTGTTTTAAAACAAGCGATGATCGAATGGATGGCTGTCAGTGAGTGTGTAAGCTGCCAAGACAGCAGCATTTCTTTTAAATATAAACTGGATTAAAGCTATTTTTGTAACTTTAAACTTTACCTGAGTATCCGTTACTCTATAGCTACACTCGACATATAACAATGTCACAAGAAAACTTCCAGTTGATACCTTTTCCTAATCCTAAACAAAATTTAACTTTTAATCTCAGAGATAGTTGAACCGATCCTGTTAACATTTTATATTGCACGCCTAAGGTTAACAAAATTATAATTATTTGAGATAGCAAGATAAAATTTTCATTGAGATAATAATTTAATAGCTCAAATTGCTAAAATTTTTAAACCTATTTATAAGCATTTTCTTTTTAGTAATTTAACTTCAACTTCTAACTCTACAAACTTTTATTTACTATCGCATATATAAAAGTCAATTATTAATTTAAACTAATCAAATCATTTCTCCAACAAAGGAATAAAGGTATTTTCAAATAATTTTTATGTTATCCTCTTTGCGAAGTCAAAGAATCAACAATATGCTATTTAATTTGTGAGAAAATAAAGTCTAGCAAAACGACTTGAAAATAATATTTTTTAAACAATGATTAATAATGAATGATTGTATCTCAAAATGAACAACTATACAAAGATAAAATTATGATAATGAATTCCTCCCTACTTTATACGACGATCTTCCAAAAGCGGTCGATAAC
>BGPR01048756.1:0-11474 GCA_013235015.1 Araneus ventricosus
GAAATGACTTTAATGATGCTGATAGAAATGACTTTAATGATGCTGATGGAAATGACTTTAATGATGCAGATAGAAATGTCTTTAATGATGCTGATAGAAATGACTTTAATGATGCTGATAGAAATTACTTTAATGATGCTGATAGAAATGACTTTAATGATGCTGATAGAAATGACTTTAATGATGCTGATACAAATGACTTTAATGATGCTGATAGAAATGACTTTAATGATGCTGATAGAAATGACTTTAATGATGCTGATAGAAATGACTTTAATGATGCTGATAGAAATGACTTTAATGATGTTGATAGAAGTGAATTTAATGATGCTGATAGAAATGAATTTAATGATGCTGATAAAAATTAATCGCATACTAATTCACTATTTCTATCAAGGATAACGTACAATGAATCATTAATAGAAATATAGAATCAGTGAGAGTGTGTGAGGAGAAAATATTACCTCTGGTTTGCTATTTCTATGAGCATCATTAAATTTCTACTCCCTCTCGAAGAACCATACCGCACATAAATATTAAAGAAAAATGTGTCTACAAAATGATAAGAAAGGGTATGGTACAAATACAAGCTGACATTTCGAGAAAGTGCGCAAATTTAACATACAAACGTGTCCTTTCGTGCCATTTGCTGAGCATGGTCTTCCAAAAATCTTCTGTTTAGCACGGTAATTGGACAGGAAGCAGAAATTTAATGATGTTGATAGAATTAGCGAACAATAATTGCAAACTTACTGGTAGAATAAATTTGGAAGGTGAAATCTTTGTACTGTTTTCAGACTTGTCTTCGTTTCTTTCTTAATCTAAACCAGAGGTTCCCAACCTGTGGTACGTGTACCCCTGGGGTACGCGAAGGACCATTTGGGGGTACAGGATCATCAAAGTTGCTAATGGCGGAAACAATAAAACATAAGGGATTAAAAAAGTTAAAGATTTTGTTTCTCCAAGTGAATACTTGCTAATCAACTAATTTGATTATTACGGAGTGTAATTTTCAGCTCTCCTTATAAGATTATGCAAAATAATTATGATACTGGCTTAATTTGCTTTGGCGTTGAACTAATACTATTGTAAAAATGGAATCAATTGTAAAAAAAATCAAAAATAAGTTCTGCAAATGGCGAGCAAATTCGAGTCAATTTATTTTTAAATTCACTTAAGCTAACTTTAACATTATTGATAAAAAATTCTTAGGGGAGGGGGTAGGATATGATAGTAGGGGTACGCAAAAACAAAAAGAATAAAAAAGGGATACGCCAGGGGAAAATGTTGAGAGACACTGATCTAAACTACCTCGCAGCTAAGTATAGCTAGATAGTCGATTCCGGTGCAAGCCTACACCATTATGGGTCGCTGATAGCGTTTCTGGAAAATACGAGCACCACATATGATGACAGGAACCAGCGGGAGTGTTCTCCCCTCGATCTTCTTGTACACTAACACAAAATGACACTTTGCGGGTTTTGTCGTACAGTGAAGAAAAACCGAGTATGCTGGATGGACGTCTTCTTCTTCCATCGATTTCATCCAAAATTTGATGCAGATCTACATTTTGGTTGGGAAAACCACGTACTAATTTTCATTTATCTAAATAGCTGTGACTTGAGCTTTGGCGATATATTTCGATACAGATCTACATTTTGGTTGGTAAAACCACGTACTAAATTTCATTTATCTAAATTGTTGTACTTTTGAGATATCGCGTTCACATACTCACAAATAGACAGACTGACAGACAATGAAACTTTTGACGGATCTACTCCAAAATTTTAACCACATTTACAATTTTGACGATAAAATAGTATGCCAAATTTCATCTTTCTAGCTTGTTCCGTTTTTGAGTTGTCATGGTCACATGACCATGCATGGACTGACATGGATAGATCAGTTTCCAAATTTTGCTAGAAATCTACAATTTTGTTATAAAAACCACATAAAAAATTGCACCAGTTACTCGTTCCGTTTTGAGTTATCGTATTTGCAGACAGATAGACAAACTTACCAAAATGTTTTTTTCGGGTGCAGGGGGCTCTGAAGCATGAAACATTTCTTCCAAGTCATTTTTCTTTTTATACTTCGTAAACGAAAAAGAAAAATGAATTGAAAGACTACTTGAATGCTTATTGACAATACTAAAATTTCAGGTTTATTATTAATATGAATTTTGAATATTTCAATGCTTACTTCATTTTTTATGAAACAAACAATACAGGAAAGCAAAATGTGACTTACTTTGGTATTTCTATTAAAATCGATAAATAAAAATTGTGTCCAATTATGACATTAATGGCATAATATATAAATTTTGCTTAATCTAATAACCATCCGCCCTTATTTTTTAATAATCATAAAGTAGATTCATTTAATCACTATCCACCCCTGTAGAAAATAATATCGTGACCACCCACTCCAGCGGTGATGTACGTGAAGTGATGTTCCACAACTTGTGTTAATAATTACAGTGGAGTCTCCCTATAACGAAATCGCTTGGCTCCAATTGAAAAATTCGTTGTAGAGAAAATTTCGTTATACGGAGATTAGAGATTTTTGCAGTTATTTAAGTAAATGTTCCAAACTTTTCAATAGGTACGATAAGTTCAAATATATTTAATTATGATTTTCAATTAAAAATGAAGTAATATATATTATAAATTTGTTAAAATTATACTAATTTTTATTGTATAAATAAAATGCTCATAAGTTAAGACAGTTCAACAATTTAGAGAATAGCTTGTACTAGTATGTACTTACGTTTATTTTACTTGCAAAATTCAGTTATTTTACATTTCTTTGCATTTCGTGATGTTAAATTTTCAGAAAAATTTTCGCATTTTAAGAGTGAGTGGTTGCAGAAACAGGCACGTGTGAGCGAATTGGTTGCACAGAAATTATCAACTTTCTTCAAAAATGACAAAACTCGAGAAGATAAACCTCTGAAAAAATTCCTTATAGGGATACAACCACTTCGTTATATGGAGAATATTTTGAATGTTATTTAACATTCCGATTAAAAATTTCGGTATAGGGAGAAATTCGCTGTAGAGAGACTTCGTTGTTGGGAGACTCTACTGTATTTCTATTCTATATTTAATACGCTGAGTTGCATTAAAGATTTACATTTCTATCGTCATTTTCTATGCATAACTCTCTACAAAGACCTTAGTGCATATTTCTAAGATGTAATAAAAATTTTCATGTCTATTTTTTGATTAATCAATGTAAAGCAAAAGCAATTCTGGGCTTATTCCATCACCGATTAAAGTACTATTTAAGTTTTAGAAAAGGCACTATGGATAATTAATAAGTATTGTTTCGCTGGGTAATGGATTGTGAACTTCTAAAGTTAACTAACAAATTCCATTACTAATTTATAGATCCGATATTTTGCAACATGAATAAAATATCCTTAAATGTGTCTAATCTGAGAAACATAAATGTTACCTTGTCTCAACAGTTTTTGATGGGCTGAATTCGATTCTTTGAAATTATTTTATTTCTTGTTACATGTTTTATATCCCCCTTTCTTTTGCAAACTCTGTTTTCAGTTGAATTGTTAACCACGGAATAAAATGATTTGCTGTAAAACTTATTATGCTTTCGATTCGCTATTTTTCAAAATCACAGAATATATGCGAAATATTTTTTCGTTTAATTTCGAAATTTTTTTGTTGGTAACATATTCAATATTCCTTTGATGCTATTTATCAGATTAGCATCAAAGTTCGAAAGCAAATTATTAAATTGCAAAATAAAGAAGATATTACAACTCAACTTGTGAAAAATTTTATCTATAAGTTAAGAAATTGCAATAAAGAATTGTATTCAAAAACCTTTTCATAAAGACGATGCATTAGTTCAGATATTTCTTTAAAAGCCTTTGAAATCGATGAAGTGCACTTTAGTTGATATCTTTATTGATTTAATATGTCTTAATATGCCGATAAAATCAACTTTCGCAATATTTGTTGATTGCTGAAATGCATTAAATTTTTCAATGAAATGAAAGGCTTGGCAAATTTACATTTGCGAAATATCATTCAAAGTCATGCTACACTTATTTTGCTTCTATAGTATGTTCTTTTAGAAATTTTAATAGTATACTTTTATATTTAATGCAATTTTTCGTTAATTATTTTCAATTTGTAGCTATTTGATATAAAGTCAAAAGGTGAAAATCTTAAACCAACTAACTTTTTCGATGAAATATAAAATTTCTTGATCCTTGCTTTTGTCATTTGATATATATCCATTTCTAGAGAAATTCTGAAAGGTTGCTACAATTGAAATCACTGAATTCTCAATGTGAGTAAATTGAAATCACAATTTATTTGAATCAAATTTGTCTTAGAATTATGAAAACCTGTGATTTGAAAATGATTCCTTTTAAGACTTCTGTTGGAGGACACAAACTATTGTCATCTATAAAGATAGCTCTGTTTCTGGTAGGAGTGGATATAAGAAGCAGCAAGATTGATTCGAAAGGAAAGACGACATCACGAATAGCCTCATTTTATCTAAAATTTACCACTCTTTTCTGGGTGGTTTATATCTTTCATGCTACAGCCACGTTTGTATTTGGTAATACATTTACTTCAACTCAAGAAATTAATGGAAAATTATCTAGAAAATCCATTGAAGTGATTACTTTTATACTCTGGATCATTCTGATTTCAAGAAGGAAGAAAATATCTGCCTTAATATATAAAATTAATCGTTTAATGAAAATGTTCGTTACAGAATACAATTCGCTATGGTTGCACATTGGTACAGCTGTTGTCGTAATTGTCCCGTTTTTATCTTGGTTGACCCTGACTTTCCCATTTGAAGAAAATGATTGCAAATCATTTATGAACTATTTTAGCTTCAGCATCTTTAATGTTCCTGAAGGTTGTTATTGCAAAGCTATGTATATCGTGATGTTTATTGTTCAAATACCGAAGCTTGTTCTGATTAATACATTTGCAGTTTTATATACAATCTTATGCTATTTCTTAAGTAAATTTTTCGATCTGCTCTCAGAATCAGGAATTAAAAAGAAAAAGGAAGACTTCATCACCTACCAGCATCATCGTGGGATTTATGAACAGATAACTGCAGTTGCGAAATCTTTAGAAGATATTATGTCATTGCCTATCTTTCTAATTGGTATTGCTGATTTCATGGGAATGTTTTATGGTGTTGTTGCGTTAGATCCATTTCATCGGCTGTCAGCTAGATCCTGGATGAAAAATGCTTCCTTGTCTGCATTAACGGTCTCCTTGAAATGCTTTCTGTCGTTTGTCTGCGTCTCTTTGTCTGCTGCCCATGTTCACGAAGCAAGTGAGAGAGACAAACAAATTCAAGATGAAATGATTAAAAAGATCCTGTCTACTGAAGAGAATTTTGAAAACAAGAATCTACTTCTCTTGTTTACTAACTACAGTGGTAAACCACTCAGACTGTCTGCTTGGGGTTTCTTCTACTTCACCAAAGGTCTGATTCTGACGGCAGTCGGAAGTATTTTAACTTATTCTTTGCTCATCTTGCAGCTAAATTAAAGGAGAAGTTCTTTAAAATGAATTCCCTTTCGCATAACAGAAACATTATTGTATAACAACTATACAATTTTTTTTATATAATGTTGTTTTCTGCTCTGCTTTGGAACAGCACGTTTGCTACTAATTTTGAGACTGATGAGCATGTTTTCATAAGATGTCATATTTCGCTTTATGAATGTTAAAAAAGATGCTATAAATATTCCAGTCTTCTTACTGTACGAATTTAAGTATAATTGCATGATTACTTGTCCAAATAACATAGAGGAATCGCGAATTTTTTTATTTCAAATTTATGGTAATATTTGTATAATTATCTAGCCTGTGCTTACTACCGAAATATGAATCTGTTCGTATATTTTCAAGTACATTATATATCTTGGTTTTTCGAAAAACGTAATTATACTCCGTTACAATTCAGTGCCAGTAGTGTAGGTTTCGCTGTGTGGATTTTTCTTCTATATATGTCTTACTTATTCTTGTACAAAGTCACTCTGTAAATAAACCTCATACAATAAACATATGTTAAAGCAACTCCCGAATCTGTCTATCTCCACCCGCAGTAATATGGGACACAGGACATCTGCAAGATAGACTCCTCCATTTCGGTGTCAGAAGTGGGTTGAGCAGCCCAATGTAGGAGGGAAAGTGCGGTTCCTTTGTGTGTGAGGAGGAGTTGTCTGTGTATTGAAGATAGGTTCACACATTTCCTTTGTGTGTGAGGAGGAGTTGTCTGTGTATTGAAGATTTTTTTTGTTCAGGTTTGTGTGAGTGTTTTGTGTGAACAGTTACAATTAATAAACTGTTACAAAAATTATTAAAATTTAAGTAAAAATTAATTAAACTCTTTATAACTATGTCTATATATATTAAAACTATTACTTTTAAACTATTTCTTATATTTCAATTAATAGACAAATTCAGAGTCACAGAGGGTATATTCTTGACTTTGTGAGCCTTGCCCTCGACAGAAAATTTGTCCAAATTAGAACTCCTAGGGTGGCTCTTTGAAAAAGTTCGTCGTTTGAGTTTTCCACCAATTTTTCCATTTTGATTGTATTTTCTTTTATTTTCTAATTTTTTCGTTTATGTGTTTTAACTATTTTATTATTGGGGAATTTTTGTTGTTTAGTTCTTTAGTGAATGGTTGGTTATTACTTCTTCTGTTTCTTATATATATTTTTTTCTATTTTTTCATTTTTAATGTTTTGTAATTTTTGATTTTCTATTGTTTTTTGTGTTAAAATCGGCATTAGTGTTGCGGTTTTTTGTGATTAAACATTGTGTTGGGATAATTGTGAAATTGATATATGTGGTTATTAGTGTAGTTTATTTTAATTTTGTTGGAGTAGAGAGGTGATGGACATATTTAGTGTTGTGTAGAGATAACAAAGAGGTGTCAGAAATTTATGTGTTTCGGGAGTTTAGCAAATAGTGTAGCGTTGAGTGTTGCTTTATTTGTAACGAGCAAATAGTAAGGTATCGTTAGTTGTGAGGAAGAAATTATATTTGTTTTAATAAATTTGTGTTGATTTAACACCGTGGTGGTAATTGTGTTGAGGTAACAGAGGGTTTTGGTAAATCTGTTGAGGTAAAAGACTGGTGGTAATTGTGTTGCGGTAACATAGTGGTGATAATTATGTTGAGGTAACAGAGTGGTGGTAATTGTGTTGAGGCAATTATAGTGTGTTAGTAATTTGTGAGTGGAGATAATTGTGTTAAGTCAATTGTGACAGTTTGTGAAATATTTGGTTTGTGTTAATCAGCTGGTAATATTGATAATAAGTGTGCCGAACAAATTAATTGGTAGAGTGCTAAATAAACTAATTGTGTCCAAATAACGATTTTGGGTTAGAACTCAGTATGTTTCTAGAGTTGTGAAAATAATAATTAATTGGTTCATTGTTGTGTTGAATTGTCAATTTGGAATTAATTGTGTGCTGTGTAATGTGTTGAATTGTTTCAATCGCAGTTCAATTATATTTAGAGATTAAATTGTCTGGATTAAGAACGTCTATTTGGAAGCTGAGGAAGGATGATATAATTCTGATTGTGAAGGAAATTTATTTCACTGTTCCAGCCTATGTGAGATTTATTGATTTAAAAAAATCTTATAGAGAACTGCGATATATACTATATCCCAACGAAATCGTTGGTGTCCTTTCTGAGTGTCTCATTGGCTGCTTCAAACATGCACGAAACTTCAAGGCATGCCAAGATTGTTCAAGAAAATATGCTGAAGGTTTTTCTTGCTTCTGAGGAAAGATGCGAGAATAAGCGCTTCTTTCTTTTGGTAGTCACATGTAACAACCAGCTTTTTGCTCTGCCAGCAGGTGGGTTCATTTACTTTTCCAAAGGTCTAATACTCTCTGCTGTTGGATCTGTCATGACTTACTCTCTGCTGATTCTACAGTTTCTCTGAAGAATTGCGTTAAGTTATCACGAGTTATGAACAGATTTTAAGAAAATCATTTACTAATTTTCCCTTTCACCACATTTATTGAGAATTTTCTGATGGTTTTTGATAGAAGTCAGAAATAAGTTGAGAAAATATTCTGATAGTCACTATCACCACGATCTAGCCTTTTTGGTATACTTATGGAGATTAATCAATTTCAGTCTAGGAAATGATCGAAAGAAGGATAGTAAGACAGTGGCGTAATAAGTGTAAGTGGCGCCTAGGTCATCATGTGAATTTTTCTCACCCCGGCCCAAACATCATAAGTGGAATAACTTGTCTAAATGGCACCCGGGGAATAGTATTTTTCCGTCCCGTGATAGTATTTGGCTTTAAATCTTTAATCCCGAAATGACATTATTCTTATATCCCTTTGGAGGAAGCGACATGAATTGGACTCTCCCAGACTGGGTGGTCATTTACCCCACCACCTGCTATTACTTTCACTTAAGGCTCAGGGAAATGCACTGCTGTTCCTAATCGATCTAAGAACATCACATTCCTTCAGAAGAAGTGCGTTAAGTTATCATAAGTTATGAACAGATTTTAAGAAAATTATTTACTAATTTTCCTTTTCACCACATTTATTGAGAATATTTCGATGCTATTTGAGAAATGTCAGAAATAAGTAGTGGGAATATTGAGTTTCAGATAGTCACTGTCACCATGATTGGTTTTTGTTGTTACACTTATGGATATTAATCAATTTTAGTCTATTAACTGACCAAAAGAAGGTTAGTAAGACAGTGACGTAACAAGAGTGAGTGGCGTCCGGATCTTAATGTGAATCTTTCGCCCCCCCGCCCAATCCTCACCGCCAAATAATTTGTGAAAATGGCTCCCGGGGAAAGGTATTTTTCCGTTCCTTGATGATATTTGGCTTTAACTCTTTAATCCCGAGGAGGCTTTTTTTCTTCTATCCTCTTTAAAACTGAAAATTTTTGGGAGGAAGCGACATGAATTGTACTCTTCCAAACTGGGAGGTCATTTACTCCACCACCTGCTATAACCTTCCCTTAAGGCTCAGAGAAATGGACTGCTGTTCCTAATCGATCTAAGAACTTCACCTCACAAGAAGCCAAACGCCTCAGACCGGCCTTCGTCACTCTTAAGGGTAAATTTTTAAACCGCCCTGGACCTCCTGGCTCGATGTGAGAGGATTAAAATGTGACATAAAAGCACTAACTTTTTGTCACCATGGTCAGGGGCGTAGAGAGGGTAAATGGTGCCAGGGGAAATAATATGATTTTTTTTTATTTCAGTCGTCATCTGTGGTTTAGCAACTGTAAATGGAGCTTGGAGAATGATGGTATTATTTTTACGTCTCATCATCATATTTGGCTTCCAAAAGTGACTCAAACGCAGTAATGTTCTAACTCCATGGCGCACCCTAAGATTTGCGCTTGGGGCATGTATACTAGGGTGGATCGAAAAGTATACTGAAAAAGGTGCCCCATCCCTTTTTCAAACCACCTGGTGGTGGAAGTTGGACTTTTGACTCCCACAGTTCGTCCAGGCTTTATATTATCTGTGGATCAAAGCCTTGGATCTCTTCTGTGGCGACGTCATGCGTAAAACACCTTACCAAATCAGGCTGTAGCCGCCTGAATTGTTTCAGTCACATAACAGATAGTGCCCTATTAGAGTTTTTGAACATCTGCGTTAAATATAACCTCGATCATCTGATATTTTTATCTGATGTGCTTTATTTTAAATTTCCAAATACATGTTTAATACACTGCAGCCAAATCCGGTTTCTGCGCAATAAACCTCAATATACAACCCTCTTACGATACAGTTGAGAAAACATTTGATTGTTGCACATGATTTAAAAATGGAATTGTTACAGTATTAGAAAGCTGTATATGAAATTTACATTTTTATACAGAGCGTAATCGATTAACACAGTAAATCATAAAATAGTTTCAAAAATATTATGTCCCTCTGAAAATTACAGTGTAATAAAAGGTAAACTGAATTATAAATTCAAGCAGTCTTTTTTTATCTTAAGAAACCTTAGTGCTTATTTCTATTATGTATTAAAATTTTTCTTGTTTATATTCTGAATAATCAATTTCAAGCAAAAGCAATTCTGGGCTTATTCCATCACCTATGAAAATATTATTTAAACTTTAGAAAAGTCGCATTAAAATATTGTGGATAATTAATAAAATTTGTTTAGCTGTCTAATGGATTGTGAACTTCTAAAGTTAACTCACAAATTCCATTACTAATTTATAGATCCTATATTTTGCAACATGAATAAAATATCTTTAAATGTGTCTAATCTGAGAAACATAAATGTTACCTTGTCTCAACTGTTTTTCATGGGTTGAATTCGATTCTTTGAAATGATTTTATTTCTTGTCACATGTTTTATTTTCCCCCTCTTTTGCAATCTTCTGTTTTATGTCCACTTGTTACACACGAAATAAAAGGATTTAATAAAAGGATAAAAGTTTTTAGGATTTCCTGTAAAACTAATTATTTTTTTCAGATTCGTTATTTCCCAAAGTCACAAAGTATATCTGAAATATGTTTTCGATTAATTTGGAACTTTTTTTGTTGGTAAAATTTTCAATATTCCATTGATGCTTTTTATCAGATTAGTATCAAAGTTCGAAATGAAACATTTAAATCATAAAATAAAGAAGATATCACTATTCAACTTCAGAAAAATTTCCCCTATAAAAACTGACAATACCTCAAAACCTTTTCATGAAAATAATGCCATTTTCAAATCGATGATTGCACTTTAGTTGATATCTGCATTGATTCACAAGAATCTCTTCAATATATCGATGAATCAAATTTCCTGTGCGTGTTGATTTCTAAAATGTAAAATTTTTCAATGATGAAAGGAAGCAGCAACATTTTACGAAGAATATTATTGAAGACACTGCATAGATTTTGTTATTTCAACAGTATATTTCTGTGTAGGTTTTAATAATATACTATATTGCTCTAGATTTTATAGAAACTCACTACTGAAGCTTCACAGTAAAAGAGATATTGATATAAAAATTAATAAGTTAATCTGTCAAGTATTCAATTTTTTTCGATAGTATAAAATTTCTTGATTCACCTTGCAGCTTACATTCAGAAAATTCTGTGGTTACTTCATGTAGAGTCCTCAGATTCTCAGTAAGTCATTCAGATCACAATTTCTTTTCGATCAAGTTTGTATAAAAATTACGAAAATCTCAATTTGAAAATGGTTATAGAGACTGTTATGAAACATAAACTTATTGTCATCTCTCAAGATAAGCTCTGTTTTCTGGCTGTGGCCATGGATGCTAAGAAAACATAGAATTGATTCAAAAGATAAACATCTGAATATTAAACTCTTTATCTAAAATTTAGTATTTTACTGGGTAGTTTCATATCTTTTTCACCCTTTACAAAGCCGTTTTTTGATTAGTCTATTTAGCCAGCTCACGAGGCTACTGCATGGAGAATATCTA